>CAUYRB010057300.1:0-46057 GCA_963574695.1 Propithecus perrieri
CCATCTCTTGGTCACGACCTCTTATGGTGCCACCCTTTCTGCCCTGGCATGTTCCTAGCAGAAGTTCCCACTCCTAAGGCACCTCTGGGAGCCTCCGCTACCTCCTGCATAACCAGATTGCCCTAACTCGGAATTCTCATGGGCTTCTAGGCTCGTAACTGGTGGGTCTTCACATTTTCTATTTAGTCTTTGCCTTGGTGCTTTTGGGCACTGGTCCTTCCTCCCTAGGCGCCTGGTCTCTGATGCTTTCTAAGTGCATCCCCCTGGATGGAGGCTGTTTGGCCTGACTTTCTGTTGTGACTTTACTTCATCTCAGATTCCACTTATGTCCCTTTGCTCCCAGTGGACGAAGGAATACGGCTGCCTAAGAGCATAGCTCCTGTGGTTTCCTCTGGAAGGCCAAAACCCTGCTTTTGCAACTTGATTTCCTGACTTGATGGTTCTTGGTGTGTGGCCTGTGGGACCCTTGTCTCACAAGTTATCCCTCTCCGAATGCTGAATTCATTTGGGGAAAGTTTGCATACCCAATCCCCTGTTGAAGATTCGCATTCATTATCGACATAGTCAAGGCTCTGAGAAGTACTTCAGTAAAGAATCATGTTTAATTTTGTGGAAACTGTAACAACATTTCTGTCTACACTGTGGACAAATGCTGTTCTTCATCTTATTTTGCTGAGTGGACTTTAGGAATCAAAGCTGAAAACCTAAGGCTTGAAACTCCAAGTCCAGGACTGCAGCACAGAACTTCAATTGGCTAACAGATTGCTATTGTCTTTTGATTCACATCTCTTGAGCTGGATTGGATTTTTTAATTTAAGATGTAATTTCACAGTTTTTTTGAGACATGCCTCATCCTCCCCCTTCCCTGGGCAAAGCCAAGGTGCTCTTGAAGATTCATGTTGGGGCTTCTACATTTCTATGCTCAAACCACAGAGCACATGATCGGCTTATAACTCCACGTTATTGCATTTTCCTTTGGTGGAATTTGGCATCTGATTTGTGACACTCCCAGATGATCATGGTTGGAGTTGTAAGATTAAAATACGTCCCCTCCAGTGAGAACATTAGTCTTACATCAGCTCTGAATAATGGCGCCATGGGCTGGATCCATCTCTCTGACTCGGCTGTAGTAGAAATGCCCCAAGATGAGGAGTGTGGGTACTGACAGAACGGGAGAGGAACTGCTGTCAAATCCACGCTAATCCTCTGCAGAGTTAGAATCGAAAAAGGTCGTGGCTGTGTAGAGATGCTTGTGTGGCAGGTTGCAGCGGGAAGAAGGGAAGCTGCGGCACACCGTGAGGCAGGACTTCTGCATCAGCTCACCTGCAAGGGGCCTCCTGTGGTCAGTGCTGTGGAGGAGATGGCGAGTTTGAGCTCAGCTTTGCAGAACACGAAGATGGTTCCAATCCTCTTGGATGTGGCAGCGCTGGGCGTGACCCCTTGGAGTAGGTTGTCATTCTCAGACAAGGTAGCCAGTGACAAAAACAGTCTGGGGGAAACAGGCTCTCAGGGACACATGGGGTCCTAGACTGGGAGGCATTGGGGAAGGGGCCCAGCTCTGAGGCTCAAGTTTATGCTGCTCCTTAGCACAGTAAGTTTTCTGTTAGGAACTTGAATATCATCTTCCTGCATTTAGATCCTACTTCCAGGACCGTATTGCTTTTCTCCTCCTCTTACTCCTGATGATGATGGTAATAATAACAGTATCTAATGTGTATTGAACATTTACTATATGTCAGCACTGTGCTACATTCTTTACATGCACGGCCTCATTAAATCCCAAGGCAGCCCTCTGAGCTACTCTTATTAACCCATTTTTATGGATGAGAAAGTAGAGGCACAGGGAGGTTGTGTAACTTGCCCCCTGGGATCTGACCTAAGCAGTCCGATTCTAGAGCCAGGCCCTGAGCCGTTACGGCATGGCCTCCCTGGCAGCTCCCCAATGCCTCCCTTCTGCTGCCACGTGCTGGGACAGAGAGGCTGGAGAAGGAAAGGGAATAAATTTCTATTCACCTTGTGGTTACCAACTGGGAGGCCTAGTGGTGGGTGCTCCTCATGGCTTTCTTTCAAAAAAATCTTGAGATGTAGGTAACATCATTTCCATTTTGTAATCAACACCAATTTACTGAGCACCACTGTGTGCTGGAGACTTATGAAAAACTTCCAACATTATCCCTAATTCTACTAATAATCCTTCAAGGTGGCTAACATCACCCCCTTTACAGATGGGAAAACTGAGGCTTCCACAGGGTAAGCTACTTATCAAGCTTGTCCAGCAGGTTGAGCTGTTTACAAAACCAGGAAGTTTTTATGAATGAGGGGTGTTGTCTCTTGAGGAGTCTCTGGCCTTGGGCTGTGAAGAGAAGCCAGATAAAAAGATCTGCCCAATTGAGGGAAAGTTGCCCTACTGAGGCCCAAGAGATTGGGAAGTCATGGCCTTGGGCATCTGCTCTGGAGCTTCAGAACACAGATCCATTTCTAGTCCTGTGCTTTTGTCTCTTTGTGGCTTGGGTCGGTGCCTCCCTCTGTTAGCAGCATTCTTGGCTTCAGTGGCACTGTTGTCGTTGGTTTCTAAACAGGCAGCTGCCAGGTACCTGAGATGGCCCTTGTGAAGCCACACTGGGTAGGAAAGTGACCCGGAAGGCAGCACGTGGTGTCCACTCATTTCTGTATGCCATCTGCCTAGCAGCACATTAGAGCCGATCACTGTTGGGCGAAATGCTTGGTCCTTGCCTGACGCCAGGATGACTGGTGCTACTTAAACACTAGAAAACAATTTGGAGTGATTTTTCCCTGCCCTGAAGGACCTTTCTTTCTTTCTTTTTTTTTTTCTTCATTTACTCATTAATTCTGGTTGAGCCAATAAAACAGCATCACGCATTATTCATTTTAGAATTTAAAAATCAAATTTTGGGTCAATGCTAAATGGATTACAGGTACTCTTCCCTTCTGTGAGCGATGAGCTTTTCATTACTGATTCCGTCACTCTGAATCACCTGCAAAAGGCAGGGTTTGTTCCCCGGGTTCAGTGTGTCTGTGGATGCCAAGTGAGATTGTCTTGCTTCTGCAGAGGAGCCAATGCCTCAGAGGTCCCCTCCATGCCTCTGTGGCTGTGGTGTGGATCGCGCCAGCCAACATGGCTCGGTCCCTCCAATCTGATGCCCTAGCACTTTGCTGCCAGCCCTCACAGGGTGCAGATTCCGAAGTGAAAGGGTGAAGTGAAATTGTGTTGAATGATTAAATGAATATGCATCAGAAAATGCCCAGCAAGTGCTTTGAAGCGTAGAGATTATCAGCGGACTCTGTGCACAGCCATATGAAAACCCAATCCATCGGGAGGTGTTAGATCTGCGTTGGGAAACGCAGAGAAATGGCTCAGCAGGAAGAGAGCCCCAGCAGCCAGGAGTTTGCTCCTCTGAGCGAATCAATCAGCTTTCTGAAACCCCGGCTTTAATTGGTTATGCCCTGGGAGAGGGTTTTCGATACATCCGCCATCTGGCAGGACTAATTGTTCTTTGCATTCAGTGAGTAGTTTGGTGCTTTGAGCCCCGGAAGGAGGCCTGCAAGGTGTTCATGCCTGTCAATGTCACTCCTCATGGCTCTTTGATGATAGTGGGTCTTTTTGGACACCTGGCTCTTGCAAATGATTCGTAGGATATGTTTTATAACTGAGCAGCTGCCACAGAGCCCCTGGGGTGAGAGAGAGTTGAGGTGCCCTTGTACAGCCAGGGCGTGTGATGGACAGCCACCTTGTGTCACCAGCCTGGCTTCTGACCTCCTTGGTGATAGTGACCCCACCTAGGCCAGGAAAGCAAGTCATATGGATCAGAGATGACCACCTCTCTCTGGACACTGGCTGGACCTCAGATCTGTGACTGCCCCTTGCTCCCTCAGGTGGCAAGGGGGCACCCGCTTCTATCCCTTTGCCACTCATGCCTCCAGTATCTGCAAGAGTCCCCCTTGGGGACTGGGTTTTCAGGGCTGGTGAGTATGGCTGTGCCAGAGTCATAGTGCTGCCAGGTTGCCTTATCCAATCTTGGCTACGCCAGACAAACCTGCAACAGTCCGTGCTGGAGTGTCATTAGCGAGAACAAGGCCCAACAGCACAATGTGAAGAGACAACAAGTCAAAGGCAACACAGGCTCATTGGCTGCAGTTCTGCTGGGCCAGACCTTCTGGGCAGGGCTGCCTCTGACACGCAAGTCAGAGGTGGTCCCACAGAAGGCCTGCATTTCCTGGTAACCCTGGTCACACCATTGGCTGTTGGGCAACAACAGCCCCTATCCCTGTATGTCCCTGGACTTTGCTGAGGCGCTCTATCACTGAACCCCAGCCATTGGTTAGCTCGCATGTTTGGTATTTATTATATCAAGGATCTAGCATATACTTGCATTATATAAGAGGCATTATGCATGCACATTACATCAATATCTCATGTGATTCCTAACTGCCCTATGAGGTGAGCTACTGTCTTAGTCTGTTTTGTGCAGCTATACCTGAGACTGCGCTATCCGTACTAAACAGAAAGGTATTGACTCACTCTGGAAACTGGAAAGTCCAAGGTCAATGGGCCGGTATCTGGTGATGGCCTCTTTCTGAGTCATCCCATGGTAGAAGGAGGGGGTGGGGTGGCATTTGTCCTTTTATAAGGAACCACTCCCATAATAATGAGCCCATGCCTGCCACAATAAACCTATTCCTGTAGTAACGGCATTAGTCCATTCATGAGCACAGTGTCCCCATGACCCAAACACCTCCTATTAGGCCCCACCTCCCAACATGATTGCATTGGGGATGAGGTTTCCAATACGTGATTTTGAGGGACACTTTCAAATCACAGCAGCCATGTAAGGCAGTATAGGGTAGTGGTTAGGGCCCCTGAGGCTGGAATCTGACTATATGTGTCTAAATCTCAGCTCTGACCACCATCAGCTCTGTGACCTTGGGCAGGTTGCTTGAGGTGGACTTTCTGTGCCTCAGTTTCCTATTTGTGCAATAGAATAAGAACAATATCTGTAATACTTTACTGGATTGTTAGGAGGAATAAGAGTTAACACATATCATGCTCATCCAACAGGGCCTGGCACTGGGTAAACACACATAGTTTTTGCTATTATCAAAATCATCATCATCTTACCAATGGGAATTCTGAAGTGAAATTAAGAACATTCACTAAGGTCACCAATGTTTGTGTGGCAGAGCTGGCATTAAAACCAGGTCTAACTCCCAAGCTCCACCTGCTAAACTGGATGGAGTCGATCCTATCTTCTCTCCAGGGAGAGCCCACCAGGGAGATGCCATCTGCACGTGGGCTGGCGTGGACAGTGATGGGCAAAGTGGACGTTGCTCTCCTGGTGAAAGACCCTTGCCCCACATCCCTTGCCCATGCTGTTGTCTCAGTGAGGATCTGCTGGTATGAACAGGTTTCAACTTGATGCTTTCTAATCCCCTTCCAGCACCACATCCTCGAGACCCCACCAAAGTCAAAGGATGGAACTTCCGGGATCCCAGGTCTCTCACCTATGAGTTTGCTTCCAGCAAGCCATTTCCACCCATGCGTGAATGCCTGCTCTTTCACTGTCATGACAATGCACCCCATTTATACCTCTGTGGGGACTGGGTAAAATAAACTCCATAGAGCTTTTATCTCAGGGCCTGGCATGGAATAAGTGCTCAGTAAATGTCAGCTGTTGATATATTTTTATTACCAGGTTGCTTTCTTTCCAACTTTGTGGCATATATCGCTTTGCCTAGATAATACTCCTCAGCAGTGGATTCTAGTTTTGCCCTTTGGTTCCCAGGGCAGACCAGCCCTCCTTCCTGCCCGTCATTACATCACCAAAGAGAGGCACCCCATGGGCCCAGGGCAAGGGCATACCTGGGCCTGCGAAGAGCAAGGAGGTCAAAGCTCTTGCCTTTTGGAGTGGCTTTCTTTGGACCTTACTCTTCTTTCTGGTAAGCGTGGCTTTTTAGGAATCCATGTGGTAAGCTGCATCCACAGTTATCTCTCACTTGGAAGTGGCCCTCTCACCCTTACAAGGGCCTGAGCTGGGTCCAGGAGAAAGGAAGCTTGGATCAAATGGACCAGACTGGCTCCACTGTATACTTTGATGCCAAGGGCCAGGAGTTCACCCAAATACAAAAATTTCCAGCAGTCATAGAGCACTTATTATGTGCCACGTATCATTCACCTACTTCTCCAAACAACCCTATGTGGCATGAAGAATGGTGGCCCCCAAATATGTCCGCCTCCTGATCTCCAGAATCTGTGAATACAGTTTATTCCGTGGCAAGGGAGAATGAAGTTTGCTAATCAGCTGACCTCGACCTGGGAAGATTATCCTGGAGTGTGTGGATGGGCCCAGTGTAAACAGGAGGATCTTTCCACGTGGAAGGGACAGACAGGAGTGATTCAGTGTGAGAGAGATTCAACCCACACTCCCTTGCTGACTTTGAGGATGGAGGGGCAGGACCATGAGTCAAGGAATGGGCGAAACTTACAGAAGCTGGAAAAGGAAACAAAATTGGTTCTTCTCTATAGCCTGCAGGAAGAATGCAGCCCCGCCAACACTTTGAGCCCAGCAAAACCCATTTCAGATTTTTGAACTCCAGAACTGTAAGATAATAAATTTGTTTCATTTCACGTCACTAAGTTTGCAGTAATTTGTTACATCAGCAATAGGAAACTACTATGCCCTGTAAAACAGACATATTAAATAGCTATTATCTCCTGAAGTTTAGAGTGGATAAATGACTTGTACCATATCATAGATAGTAAGGCTTGGAGCTAGGACCTATTCCCAGCTGTTTGATTGCAGGGCCAAAAACCACCATGTTAGAACATGACCATTTTCATCATTTTAGGAGGTACGGAGGCCTGGCTTACAGGGATGCTGGGAGAACTGGCCAGCTCTGCTCATCCCTGGCCCTGCCTCAGAGGTCGTGTGATGGAGTTTCTGGACAATGACCCGGGCTAACTCTGCTCTTACTAGCAACCAGTGTGTGGAGACCCTCAAGCTCAGCTGCTGAGGAAAAACTATGTTGGGGCTTAAAATGAGGGGAGAGAAAAATGATTTTGATATGTAGCTAAAACAGTTGGAAGGATGCATGGATGAATGAGTATTTTCAATGGACCTCAAAACTTCCAAACTCATTGAATATAATTTACTTGTATTAGCAATTCCTGATGCCAAATAATGCTGATGCACTATAAAACTAGTTTTATTTATTTATTTTTTTATTTCAGCATGTTATGGGGGTACAGATGATTAGGTTACGTATGATGCCCTTACCCTCCCTCCCCCCCAAGTCCGAGCTTCAAGAGTGTCCATTCCCCCAGAGGTACGCATCGCACTCATTGTTTGTGCATATGCCTGTCCCCTCCTCCCACTTCCCCCCTCCCCCTCCCTGCCCAACATCTAATACATGTTATTCTTATATGTGCACTTAAATGTTGATCAGCTAATACTAGTTTGATGGTGAGTACATGTGGTGCTTGTTTTTCCATTCTTGGGATACCTCGCTTAGTAGAATGTGTTCCAGCGCTTTTTTACATTTCTTTATTACCCCTTATTCCCGATTTTCATCCCCCCATCTTTTTCTCCATAGTGATTGATATTTAAACTCTTAAAAAGAACATGTGCTGCTGGAATAAAATGTTTCATTTAAATAAAAGGATAGATGTCTGATAATTTGCATGTGAGATCCCTCAAGGTTATTAGCATTTTTAATGGTAATCACAGCCTTAAACTCACAGGATGAAATTATTATACTGTGGTGGAATTTGTTGATATCAGCTAGATTTGACATGGGCTTCCTGGCGGGGAGGATGGGGGTAAATCAGAGGTTTTCCATGTACAGTCTAAAGTCCCTCAAGTTTATTAATTTGGCTGGGCTAAATAATAACCTTACAAGACAAAACAGTTTAGTGGAATGAATGTACACTAGAGTCTAGCACGCTTAACTGCAAATCCTAATTGCATCGGTACAGCCCCTGATTCCACTGATTCTCAGTTTCTGTATTTGCAAATGGCAAACTCCAAGATTCATTGATGAAGTTCATTTAATCCAACTGTATTTGATTCAACATATATTTATTGAGCACATGCCCTGGAAACGGCAGGGCACTGGAAATAGAATGATGTTTGAGAGAGTCCCTATCTACCTTTGCTCAGCTTAAAGTTACTCTGTTGCGAATGACAGCAACATGGCAATGTAGTAAAATTTCTCCTCAAGTTCTGACCCATTTGTTCTGACAAGATATTATTATCAAAGTCTGCAGGTGCATATATTGTGTGTGTATGAGAGAGAGTATGTGTATCTGCTGTAGTCACTATTTTCCTCAGCTGTTAAATTGCACAGTTGAATTAACAGATTCTTCCTTTGGAAATTGATTCTTATTTTGAAATATCTAAAATCAGCTTCATAACTAGAAAACAAAACAAAATGAAAAAATGGACTTGTGAATAGACTTGTAGTAAAATAGGAGGTCAGGTCTACCCACACGGTTTTACTGACAGATAATCTCCACTCAGGGAAGAAGTGTTGCCTTCCAATGACAAGGGAAGGGTGAGACGCTTAGCCACCAGTAGAACTTTGATCTTCCAATTCCCAGCTCAGCGTCAGCAATGTCAAAACCACAGTTATCAGAAATGCCATCTATCCCAAAAGTGAACCCCTTGAATGGAAAGCTTGATTTTACCTGAAAATGCAAAAGATATGAATAGCTTATCTCCAACCTAATTGCCAGATGAGGCTGACTGACTCTTTCCAACAAGCTGTTTGTCTGATAAGACTGTCACTGCTCCAGAGAGAGCAGAGGTAGAGGCATTGTGCAGGCAGAGGTGCATGGAGATCTTTGAAAACAGCAGTTTGACTAAACAGAAGAATGGAAACCTCTATCATGCTAACTTGGATAAAATGCTAGCTAAAATCTGATTGATACTGCAGGCACAGCATTTCAGCGCTTCTTGTGTATTTACCTGAGACCTTTGAGTGCTCTCTTTTCCAAACCGATGGACTCCTTTAACAGCTTCACATCTACTTGAGGTTTATAGGTTATTATCAGGCAGGAGGAAGTCCCAGGGTCTCCAGCTGTCAAAGCAGATTAGTCTTGCCAAAGAAAGAAACATTGAGATAAGGCCTTTGGAAATGAAGTAATCTTCTGCAATCTATTCACACATAGTTGAGGCCTTTGCTTCTGTTTTACACAGTCACTAATTGGGAAGATCAATAACGGTAAATTTGAATGAATCTAGAGATTTTTGTGTCCTATTAAATAAATATATATAAGAAGTATTCAGAAGCAAACAGGAAACAAAATTGTACATGAAGAAGCCAAGGAAAATCAGAAAGGACCTAATGTGAAATAGCACAGTGATTTGGAGCTAAAGCTCTGAAAACAAGCAGTTGAAGGGAGAGTAGAGGATGCTTTTGCTGGCTCTGTGTTACCCACCCACCCACCAAGCTCAGTGTCCTAGCAGAAACCCTGGGGAGCGGAGACCATGGGGTGTCCTCCGCCACCCCTTGCCCATCACTGCTCCATTGTGCATGTTGCATAATTCATCCTTGATAAGCATGCTGATGGTGAACAGCAAGGCTCCCTTTTTTCTACGGACTTTACATAATGAGAACGTACAACCAGATATAGTGTTTAAAGAATAGTACAGTAGTCATCCCTTATCTGCAGTTTCACTTTCCCTGGTTTTATTTACCCACGGTCAACCGCAGTGCAAAAATATTAAATGGAAAATTCCAGAAATAAACAATTAATAAGTTTTAAATTATGTACTATTCTGAGTAGCATGATGAAATCTCCCACCATCTCGCTCTATTCCACCTGGTGTCTAGCGTATCCATGCTGTACACACTACCCTACCCACATGCTGTACACACTACCTGTCCATGAGACATTGACATTGTCTGCTTCTGAAATCCAGCCATCCACATCATCGTGGTTGGTGTTCTAGGATCATCTGAAGCAGAGGAGCCTCCTCCTGGCATATCTTCAGAAGGTAAATGGTAACCTGGTAACCTAAGGCCTTGTCAAAATACCTACAGCAATCACTTCACTCTGTCACATCTCATTAGATGTTCTATCATCGGACATTATCACAAGAAGAAGAGTGAGTATAGTATGGAAAATAACATATGTTTTGAGAGAAAAACACACACAACGGGAGAGACAACATTCACATAACATTTTTATAGTATATTGTTATAAACTGTTGATTTTATTATTAGTTATTGCTGTTAATTTCTTACTGTGCCTAATTTATAAATTAAACTTTATTATAGGTGTGTATGTATAGAGAAAAAAACACAGCATATACAGGGTTCTGTACTGGTTTCAGATATTCACTGAGGTTCTTGGAATGTATTCCCATGGATAAGGGGAGACTACTACACAGGGACTGGCAAACTATGCCTGAGGGCCAAATGCAGGCATGCCCATTCTTGAATGCATTGTCTATAGCTGCTTTGGCACCATAAGTGCAGTAGTGAGTAGCTGTGGCAGAGATCTTGTGGTACAAAAAGCATAAAAATTTATTATTTGCTATCTTTACTAATTTTTTAAAGTATGTAAAGTAATTTTCACAGAAAAAGTTTGTCAACCCTTGGACTTGAGCAATGAACACTTGTATACTTTCAACAATTGCCAAAATTGTTAACATTTCATCATAGTTGTTTTATCTGTCTATATTCATATATATAAACATATATATTTTTTCTGACCCATATAAAAATTGCAGATATCATGACCTTTATCCTCTAAACACTTCACCATATCTCTGCTAAGAATGAAGACATTCCTTTATAAAACCACAATGTCTATAACACAAAAATAAATTATTATTCATAATTTCACATAATAGACAGCCCACAGCCATAATTTCTCAATTTTTCTTAGATTCTTTCTATAATTTTAAAAAAATTTAATCAATATCCAATCAAATTTTTATGCATTATCTTTGATTATTATGTTTAGCCAAGCTCTTTTTTTGGGTGGATGAATAAACGTTTTTATCATGAAAAAACATTAATTATGATTGTGGTAGTATAATAATAAAGTACAAAGAAAGTAAGTCACAACAATAATTTATAATACTTCCAAATTGTAACAGAGATTACTTTTATGACAAATCTTTAAAAGTAGGTCAATTAAAATATCTTTAATTTCATAGCGCTATAACCTGCAGAAAATCAAACAAACCTGCCACTTCATTATTTTCCATTATTTTCTTTTCTCCCCTCATTAAGAATGACTTCTGGAGGAGTCTAAGCCAGTGGTTTTGTAGAATACTCCATATCTGTATTCACCTATATTTTTCAAATTCTTCTTGGTATCATTAACCTTCTTTTTTCTAACTTCTACATTTTCCATAAATTGGGCATTGGTTCTAAAGGTTTGATTAGATCCAAATTAAACATTTTTGGCAAGGCTGTATTATATTACAAAAGGAGGAAAATAACTATTACTTAGACAAATCTAGATCATTTGGTTCAGGTGGTGGTTAAATTGATGTCTGTATGTGAAGGTACATGCTTCATTCTGCTATTAGTTCTCTATGGGTTTGCCAAGGGTGGTGTTGGTGGGAGTTGTTTGGGCGTCATGGATATTGGGTTTCTTTAAAACTTTTTACTTAATAGTTTTTGACTTCTGAGATATTGTGATATAATAAGAAATGTATATTTGGTCTTAGTCTTTGGTTCCTGACAGAAGAGCTATTAAGATCTTTCAAATCTCTGGAGTGATAAGTATGTGTTTTGTTTTTTTTGTTGTTGTTAGACAGAGTCTTGCTCTGTTGCCTAGGCTAGAGTTCCATGGCATCAACCTAGCTCACAGCAACCTCAAATTCCTGGGCTCAAGTGATCCTCCTGCCTCAGCCTCCCAAGTAGCTGAGACTGCAGGCATGCACCACCACGCCGGCTAATTTTTCCTGTTTTTAGTAGAGACTGGGTCTCGCTCTTGCTCAGGCTGGCCTCAAACTCCTGACCTCAAGTGATCCTCCCACCTAGGCCTCTCAGAGTGCTAGGATTACAGGTGTGAGCGACCGTGACTGGCCAAGTGTGGTATTTTTTAATGCTAATTAGATGATGATGGCTAGAGTCTCCCTTCAGGATGGAAGCTGGTCCCCAGAAAGACCAAGACATTATTAGAAGGTTAGATCTTTCAGTCCCACCCCCTGACCTCCAGGGAGGGGAGAGGGAGTAGAGATTGAGTCAATCACCAATGGACAATGATTTAATCAATTGTGCCTATATAATGGGACCTTTGCAATAAACCCCAAACTATGCATTCCATAAGCTTCTGGATTGATGAGCACATTAAAGTGCTGGGAGGGTGGTACACCTGGAGAGGGCAGGGAAGCTCTACATCTCTCCCCCTTACCTTGTCCTATGCATCCCTTCCATTTGGCTGTTTCTTCATAATAAACCAGTAAATGTAAACGAAATAACTTCTTGAGTTCCGTGAGCTGTTCTGCCAAATTCTCGAAGCTGAAGAGAGACTTGTGGGAACCTCAGATTTCTAGCCGGTCAGTCAGAAGCAGGAGAGGTCCCAGCCCTTGCAGTTGGCATCTGAGATGGGGGAAGTCTCTGGGACTGAAGCTTTCACCAATGGGATTGGATGCTAACTCCAGGTAGTGTCAGAGTTGAATTGAATTGAATACTTGGACATCTGGTTGGTACTGGACAGTTGAAGAATTTGTTGTTGGTGTGGAAAATATCCACATATTTAGTGTCAGAAGTTTTGTGAATAGGAACAGGTCATAATTCCATCAATGACTGTCACCTAAATCAATTAACAATGACTGTTGTTTTTCTAATTCTGCAATTCTTTCTATATATTCAAGCTGACATTCTGTATAGAAGAGTTTTTTCCCCTTTCCTTTCTCCCTCTCTTTCCTTTCCTCCCCTTTTCTCATATCATTATAGATTCATGGATTTAAAAAAACTAAATGCACTACAATAAATTATAGTAATTCTTTTTGGTGCTTAAACTTCCAAAAATTAGCCAATGGAAGTCTCTTCCTTCCGCTCCTGTATGTTTTAGATATCTTCCACTGGTCTTTGAGTTCTTTCTTGTTTGCTGGCAAAAGATATTCCAGGCTTACCCCGTACTTTCCATGCCTCAAACCTAGAATAAGACAATTCTCCAAGGACTTCTGGCTCTTTTTACTGGGTAATGGTATTTAGAAATCAAGATCTAGGCAATCATGTTTGTTACTATGGGGTGCCATTTTTTCCATGCTTTTTCAATGTACACATTTATGTATGTACACTAGTATAAAATGATGAGTTTATGTTAGGTACCAGGACTCTTCTGGTTGCAAATGAAATGCAACTAACCCAAGAGGCTCAAGGCATAAAAGAGGTGAGGGGTATTGACTATCCCTGTAAGAGGAAGTATGACTTTAAGAATGGCTAGATCCAGGACCCCAAATGATGCTTTAGGTCTTATTTGATTTTTCAGCTTTAACTTTTCTCTGTATTAGATTTATTTTCAGGTACCACCACTCCCACCTGCAACAAGTAATGCCAGTGTTCTAAAGCAGTAATTCCATTCTATTATAAATTGGAAAATAAAACACCCAGAAAACCCTGAATTTCTGTTGCCGTTGTTAGGATGGGGGTTTAGCAAAGATCATGGGGGTTTTCCTTAAGTCTCACTGTTCTCACAATTGCTAAACCCTGGTGAAAGAAGGGTTCCACCTGACTTTAGTGTTCTGTAACATTGCTTCACTGCATTGCTATGGCCCTTATTCAATATTTTCTTTTACATTAATTGTCCTATCATAGTTCTCCATCTCCCAGGCTCTTGCCCAATTTCCCTTACCTATAAACCTTCGAACAGGTCTCTCAGAGGCTGTCAGGCTCATCATGACTTTTTGCTGACATCTCTTTTAGAAGAACTTTAATCTGCTTCTCGTTTAATTACTGTGTCCCTGAGGATTTGCCAGTATTCTTCCATTCACAGCCCACTCGGTGATGCTTAACTGAATTCTTAATTCCCCCAAATCTCATGTCATAAAGCTCTTTCCCATCCAAAGCCATAGAGTGTGACTCTTTCTCAGCAAATTCTAATTCCCCAGCTAAACTTAGAATATTATATCAGCTCTGAAAAGCACCTTTGGGATCATTAAGTCTGTTCCCCAATGCACACCATTTTACCTTCAGGAAATGGAAATCCAAGGAGGGAAGGGACAGGCTGAAGATCAAACAGTAGATGATTAGAAACCATAGCCCCTAACTGGGAACTCCTAAGTCCTAGCCAATCTATGTCCAAGAAATTACATCCTTGAACCATGTCCATTGTGCATGGACATGGTCAACACAGACCAGTAGTCCAAGGGCCTGTGATGGGCATTCTCCTGAGAGGACAGGCCATGAGAAAACAGTAGGAAAGGGCCCAAAGATGGACGGAGTGATCTGAGGTCAGAGGCTGCGGTTTTGACTCAAGGTCACTGATTTTAGGACTCTGGCTGTGGGACTTGACTTACTAAGGAAAGAAATTAGCACTATCAGGCTCATTTGCTCTGAGACTATGTCCAAATGAGAGCCCCTAACTAGAGAGGTGACATGATTTTTCTCTGTCACCACCATTATCAGCTCCATGATACGTACTGCTAAGATAATCCCTGCTCTGGGGCCAAACAGTCCTGAATTAAATCCTATTTCTATTACTTATAGCTATGCGGCTTTGGGAACTTACATTATCTCTTTGTATCTCAGTTTCTTTATTTACCCAACAGGGATTTCTGTTTCATCAGTAACAATGTATGGTGATAAAACATGTAGTCTTGGTGTTTCTGTACCTCATTTTCCTTATCTCTAAAGTGGGGGTGATAATGATAGCTCACCAAAGGGAGCATGATATAATACATGCAAGATGCCTAGAACAGCACCTGATACATAGTAAGCAATAAGTAACTGTGTATTACTGTTGTTGTTCTTATTGTAGCTGAGGTGCAGGCTAAATGGACTGTGATGTGCTGTTAACTATTCACAAGTCATCTTGACTGGTAGACTGGGGACTCCTTCACCTCATCCTTAGAGTGTAGCATAAGGACTAACACATAAAATGCTTGCTTAACAAATACTAGCCATTATTGTCATTGCAGGGTTGCCATGTGGGTTAAATTACATTATACGTGGACATGGTTAACACAGGGCCCAACACAGAATAAATACCACCATCAGCACTATCTTCGTCATCTTCCTCAGATTCCTTAGTACAGTCAATTCTTTTGTGGCTACCCCAGCTTCCTGGCAGAGGTCAAGAGGGAGGCAAGCAGCTGTGGTAAGACTGGTACTCCAGAGGGTGATGAGTGAAGAAGTTGGCCTTTATGAGGAATGTCTAAGGCCTTCTAGTATGGCTGTGTTAAAGAAAAAATATTGACAAAGAAGTAGAAAGACAGAAATGACATCCTCTCTCTGTCTTACTTAAGTCACCAAGTAAGCCAGAACAGGTCACTTCCCCCTACTCCTGCCTCTCCAATACTCCTGGGGTATCAGTGTTCTGGGGTTGGGGGAGGCATGGCATAAGTAATCACAACATTGAAGCCCTCGATCCAGGAATTAAAGAAAAAATCCCAGTGTGTAGTATATGACAGTTCTCAATATATACATATCCCCACTATGCTCAATTTTAAGTTACCAATATGAATCAAATGGCTCACAAAATTCTTCAAAACTTTAACTATCCGCTCTCATGAGCTGATAGGACCCAGCTCCAGCATACCAGGTAGAGGCAGAAATCGTAATAATTTAGAGACTGTGGGAAGGTCCAAAGCCCAACCCTCACTCCCTCATCTCCCAGGGCTTTATACTCTTAACGTATGGGTCCTCTTCTTTCTTTATTTATTTTTCATAATTGCTTTTGTACAATGGGCCTCCTGAATATAAGATGTATCTTTATTCAATAAATATGTGTTGAGAACTTGCTGTGTGCCAGATACTGAGATAAGCAGTATGGAATCGAAATTCTATTTCCCCCAAGGAGATGCATGTGAACAAAAGCTATATTAGGGTTAGCGGTATGTGCAATGTTTATTAAGGGAGGGAGTGTCTAACTCCCCTGGGGGAGCCGAGGGACATAAAACAAATGGCAAAGACAGCAGTCATGGTGATGCGTAAGCTGTGTTGACTGTCTCTCGGTGCTCCTCCACACTCCAGCACCCAACCCAGCCTGTGACTGAGCAGGGAACAACCTCTCTGAATCTCACTTCTTTGGCCTAAGTATGGGGGACAAAAGGGAGATAAAATAATTCCTGGCCTTCTTCCACATACAGAGAGTGTCTGGGTGGAAAGAGATGGTCAGAGAAATGGACCGAGTGGACTGTCAGAGGCGACACACAAAACTGACTGTTGAAGCAGAGACCACACAGGTGGACAGGAACACTGATCTACTAGATCTGGGGCTGTGGTAACCTTGTTCAGATTTTATTTGTTTCATTTTAAGCAGCTGTGCTAATTTTACTTAGTCCCCAGTCCTTTCCTATAGCAATGAAATCTGAATCACAAAGTACCAAATATGTACAAGAGATTATTCTTTCCAAAATGGAAATAACTATATAGTTTTATCTGTTTTTAAAAGTAAAACATTCCCAGAAAAATAAATGGCTTAAACAACCAGTAAAAAAGTAAAATGTGGAGTCGTTCCAAAAAATAGACGATTCAGTAAAAAATATATATATAAAAAGATGGGGGTGGGTAAACTCACAACTAATGGACGTGGTTAGCGTTGTAGGGGGGAAAGGGCATGCCTCAAATCATGGTTTGGGTTTGGCAAAGTAATAACACGTAACCAAAATGTTCGTACCCCCATAATATACTGAAATAAAAAAAAGAAAAAAATATATATATAAAGAAAGGTGAATTACCTGTGATTCTGCCAAAGATAAACGCTGTTAACATTTTTGTACATAAATTTAAAGAATTCAAATACACATGCACTTGCACACACACACTGTATTTTACAAAAATGCAGCCACACTTACTATATCTGCATACATGTCCATGATCTTCTTTTTATGTATGAATTATGTAATAGAGTTATTCCATGTCATGTGTAGGAAGTATATATCATCACTGGCTATTTAAGTTATTTTTTATATCAGAAAGCTAAGACGTAGACCAAAAGTTCCAACTCATTAAAAATGAAGATGTTAAAATACTTATTATATATTTGGCCAAATTCAAGAAACATACTGAGATAAAGTATCATCATTGAAAAATCTTAGCTTAGAATATGGGATCCCAGGATTTGAATCCAAATACCAACACTTACACTGTAGCTGAGGGGCCTGACCTCTCTGAGCCTTTTTTCCCTCACTTATACAATGGGAACAGTGGTGAAGAAAATATCCACTTCACAGGCTGGCACATTATTTTCATTCCCTCTACCAGAGTCAGCATCTAGACAGGGCTCCAGAAATACAAATAAATAATAATTGTTGGCAATTGTTCAAGAAGTATGCAATCAACAGAAGAATTTGATCCCCAAAGAATAAATGAGTCTAATTTCACAAACATGAAGTTAAAGAGGTACCCCAGAAAGTAGCAAATCAATTCGCACATATACTTAGCAGTAGTACTCATGTTGCCTAGTGTACAGTGGAAAACTCGCTTCTAAGGGAAGCTTTGCAGAGATGGGCTTATTAATATGTGCTGTGCCACGTCACCCGACAAACCTGCCCCACTGGACTCTCTCCTTTGCTGGATTGTGGATTCACTTCAGATGAGAAACTTGCCCTAATTTCCTCAGCTAGAATAAGCATAAAATGAGCTAAACCTTCTCTTTTGCTTAAGGTACTCTCTGATATCAAGTTAACTCTATAAATCTTTCTCTAATCTCCCTGCCCTTCTCTGAAATTTTTTCTTTTCCATTTCAAAGCAATTTAGAGATATCTAATGTTCTGCATATGAAAAGCGTCAGGCAGTGTACCGGGCCTTTCACTAGCAATCCCCACACCCTGTACCCACACATAATCTAGGTTATGGTTCCGTCCTCTCTGCCCCCACAATCTCCTGTGTTTTCCTCAATCACTACGTGTGCTACAATTGCCTATTACTGGTTTTACCTCAAAGGACTGTAAGCTTACTAACAAGATTCATGTTGTCTATAGGTCTACGTACCCAGTACCTAGCACTGTGACTTGTTCATGGAAGCAACTTAATGGGTGTTTCTTGATCTAAAATGATCTGATGCAAACATAACCCCAATAAAACTACGTACTTTATAATCCTTACAATTCTGATTGATGTTGCATTAAGAAGACACGAGTTTATCATCCAAAAGAATTGGAAAGCAATTGAATATTCATTGTATTTTCTTTAAAAAAAAAAACAAGAAGAGGTTACATGCCCTGGACCACAGTAAAATGACCTAAAATCCTCTCTCCCATTGCTCTTTGAGTTTCCTCTTAAAACTTTCTAAAATGTTCTGATTATAACTCATATACCTGTGGTCACTCTCTATTCTCTCCTGCCTATTTCCATCTTTCAATATTTGTCTGACACTTTGGCCTTTCTGATGCAAATCAGTCCAGACACTTTTGACTCTCAGCCCCACCCATTACCTTGATCAATTTTGTAATAAAGGTCAGAGACAATAAATGCAAAATAGAACTCTTTCTTTTAAAAGAAGAGGAAAGGGGCCTGTGAATATTCATGCACTAATATTTCAGTTATCGAGACATAAAGATCGACATATGGCAGTAGAGCATAGTGCTTATAGTTATAGATATTGGAAACTGAGAGGTTTGAGAATTAATTGAAGGTCTGCCACTTAAAAGTTTTGTGGTTTTAGGCAAAGTACTTCACTTTCTGAAACTTGAGTCTTTATTTTTAAAATGGTGTAATGTTACCTAGCTCTTTGGGCTTGTTTTAAGAGAAAAAATGATACATTATGAATAAACTCTTTATTATTAAATATATTGTCTGTCAAATAAATAAGGGATCAAAAATGATATTAATGTTAGGCTCATAATTGGCTGGATAATAAAGACATATGTCCAGGTAAATGCAATATGAGATGCCATAAGTACCAAAATTCAATGATAAATAAATTACTGAGAACCAGCACTGTTTTTAGAATCAGAACAGCTGATTGACTTTTTATTCTTAGATTGAGCCCATATCCCTGCACTGTATACCTATATCACTCTGTTTTTCTGTCATTGTGCACATTGTTTAATAATTACCATATTTCTTTGTGCCTCTCTTTCCTCCACTAGATGGGGAACTCATTGAACCAGTGACTTTTTCATTTTCCACTACCTAGCACAGTGCCTGGCATATAACGGATGCTTAAGTCACAGCTATTACATGAATGGACGTTATGGCAGATTGCATTTTAAAAGAAAAATGGCCACAGTATTTCCCATCTTGTGTGTTTCTTTTGCATAATAATTTTGATATTACTCTCATCAGGAGATTAAGTTTGGATGTACTTGTGAGTACAGTGGAAATGATGCTATGTGACTTCTAAGGCTAGGACATAACCCAGACACCATGCAGCAAGGAGCCCAAACAGCCCATGCAGAAGTCAAAGTTGGGAGGAAGGTAGGCTGCTGCTCTCCTGCTCTCCCTTCTTCTTAAAGATTGAACAATATTTCATTGTATGTATATACTACATTGTCTTTATTCATCCATCAGTGGACATTTAGGTTGTTTCCATATCGAGGCTATTGTGAACAGTACTGCAATAAACATGCAAATGCAAATATCTCTTCAAGATTTAAATTCTTTTGGATAAATAATCAGAAGTGGGTGCTCGCTTCGGCAGCACATATACTAAAATTGGAACGATACAGAGAAGATTAGCATGGCCCCTGCGCAAGGATGACACGCAAATTCTTGAAGCGTTCCATATTTTTTGGCAAGGGCAACATACGTAACCTAAACATCTGTACCCCCATAATATGCTGAAAATAAAAAAAAAATAATAATCAGAAGTGGGATTGGCGGATCATATGACATTTCTATCTTTAATTTTTTGTGGAACCACCATACTGTTTTCCACAATAGCTGCACTATTTTACATTCCCACCAACAGTGTATAAGGCTTATAATTTCTCTGCACCCTCGCCACCACTTGTTATCTTTTGTTTTTATTTGTTTGCCTGTTTGTTGTAATAATAACAGTCCTAACAGGTGTGACAATCCCACTTCTGGGTAGATTTAGATTTGCTCTATATGTCTCTCTTCCTCCTTAGAAGTGATAGTTACTTAAGCCATATTCTTCTCATGGTAGAAGGTGGGAATGCAAGAAAAGAGCTGTATCACACAAGCACATTTCTAGTCTCTGCTGTGTCATCTCCACTAACACCCCAAGAAAGTCATAATGGCCAAGCCCACTATTGCTGGGGCAAGGAAGTACATTTCTCCCATGAAGGCAAAGGGGATGAGTGTGAATATTTACTGAACAATAATCTAATATGCCACTTGTGTCAAGTAACACTAATAACCACTACATTCATTTAAGTACTCATTTTTTATTGAGTCCATAGCAGCTATAGGGACTCAATAGCTATAGGGGCAAAAAGGGAGGGTTTTTTGTTCTTAGGTTTTTGTTTATTTGTTTGTTTGTTTGTTTGTTTGTTTTAGCTAAGCCTTAGAGGAGGAGGGAGCAGACAGAAACTTTGCCAGAAGAGGTAAATCATAATCACTGAGTAAAGTCTTGAGGGGACACTAGTGGGTAGAATGGTGAAGACGACAAAGAAAAACATTCCAGGAAAAGGAAACTGTTAGTTGAAAATTATGGAGATGCGAGAAAACTGTAAAATCTAGAAAAATGATAGGAAGGTAATTCTAGAGATGCCAGCAGGATTCAGCCCATGCTTATGTTCCAAGCTGGAAACAGAACTTAATTTTGAAAGATTGAGGCATTATTGCAGGATTTTAAGTACTCGCTGTATTTATCTTTTTCCCCAGAGGTTAGCACATGGAAATGATTAACAAAAACTCAATATATTTTAGGAAAACACATTCATTCTTCTGGGCATTAATGTACTATTTACTGCTCTTTTGGGCCACATGGGCCCTTTTGTGTTTACCATTTATACAATCTAAATTTTCTTTCAGTACAAAAGCCCACCTAAACCAGGTTGGTTTTCTCATCCTCCTCACTGTCATTATCATCATCATCATCATAATCTATTAGAATTTTATTTTATCTTTATATGAACTTTATTATATAGAAACTATCATTAAACCCATTTAACTATTATTAAATCCATTTTATGGATGATAAAATTGAGGCTTAAAGAGGTTGCATCTCTTTCTCAAGGACAAATAGGTAATGAATGGAGGAGAAAATAAGAAGCAAGAAGAGGTCTGATTTCAATGCTATTTATTATAGGTAGAAGGAAAGTTTCAAACTATGTAATTCTAACATTGATCAGCATTGGGGACAACAAATCAACCTGATGGGCCATCAGAGAAGTACAGATGAAGACCTGTACACTGCAGAAGGGGGTCAGAGATTTCTGATCGGGTCTTCGAGGAAGGTCTGGTAGGACAAGGAATGGAGTATTTCAACTGGCCCTTGAAACAAGAGTAGACTCTCAACAAGCAAAGGAGTGATGAAAGAATCTCCTTAAGAAGAAGACATAGCTTGAGCGATTGCTTGTGGAATGGAAAGCAAAGAGCATTTTTGAAGAGACTCATATGATCCTACCGGATGCAGGGGAATGTAGTAGTGAGATACCAGATTCCAGAAGCTTCTGAATACCAGGCCTATTGTATATTTCAATGACAGACATTCACATACTCACACAGGGAGTTGCTCCTCTCTTCTCAGGCTTTTCTGGTTTGCTAGGTGCAGGAAAGATATGCATATCTTAGAGATAGATATATAGATAGATAGATTCAGCTACACAGAGGCAAAAGCACATGAATAGATAAATAATAATACAGCCACAGCTTTGAAATAATTCTTTGCAAAGTGAAATAACTTCAAAAAATAAAACTCTCTCACTGTTCTAGAGGGTATATTAGAGACCCTAAATCATGGACTATATTACTGACACATTATGTATTACATATATAATATATTAAAAAATAAACCTGTACCACCTAATGAACCATTTTAATGTTCCACTTGATCCTTGAGAGTAATATATTGCCATGGAAACCTGAGTCTATCTAGTCATTAGCATCTTTTTTCCATATAGCAATTTGAGTGTAATATTATTCTCCCAGCAAGAATTAAATAAGCAATTATTCACCTGAAAACAGCATCAGTGAGATCTAAGCAAACACACAGCACTAATGATTGGCTATGTTCACGTAAATTATCTTTGAACTATGCTGTGACCATGCAAATCTTGTCTAGTTCATACATGAATTGAATGTAGGAAGAGGAGAGACCAGGAAGGCAGACTTTGCTATGTTGGGACAAGAGAGTGCATTTGGTTATCAAAAACCAACTTCTCCATGAAGTTTTTAAAATGATTTTCCCTAACTGGATAAAAACTTCCACCCTTTGGAACCCAACTATGAGCCAAGAAACCCTGTATGTGTGTACATGGAGGTGGAGCTAAGGAAGACTAGATTTTTTCCATGAGATGATGGTCGTGATCTTCCAGTTGACTCCCTGCCTTTGGGTATGGCTAGGAAATTGTTTGGAATTGGATAAGTGATAGGAGGTGAGGACAGAGACATTGTATTCCACGAAAGTGATCAGCAATGCTAAGAGGTTTAAATTTTATCTGAAAGCTGAAACTAAGCCATTCTTGCTGGAGTTGGCATGAATGCAGAGCGACAGGAATGCTCATACACTACTGGTGGGACTGCAAACTACTACAACCTCTATGGAAAGTAATATGGACATACTTCAAAGAACTAAAAGTAGAACTACCATGTGATCCAGCAATCCCACTACTGAGTATTTACTCAAAGGAAAAAAAGACATTCTATAATAAAAATATCTGCACTCAAATGTTTATAGCAGCACAATTCACAATTGCAAAGATGTGGAAACAATCCAAGTGCCCATCAATACGTGAGTGGATTAATAAAATGTGGTATATGTATACCATGGAGTACTACTCAGACATAAAAATCAGTGTTGAACTAGCACTGCTTGTATTATCCTGGATGGAGCTTGAGCCCATTCTTTTAAGTGAAGTATCACAAGAATGGAAAAACAAACACCACATGCACTCACCATTAAATTGTTCCTAACTGACCAACATTTATGTGCACTAATGGAACTGACATTCATCAGGTGTCAGGGAGGTGGGAGGAGAGAGGAGGGGACGGGTAAATTCACACCTAATGGGTGTGGTACACACTTTCTGGGGGATGGACATGCTTGTAGCTCTGACTTAGGTGGTGCAAATGCAATATATGTAACCAAAGTGTTTGTACCCCTGTAATATTCTGAAATTAAAAAAGAAGATCTAAATAAATAGACATACCATGTTTAAAAAAAGTATTTTCACAAAAGAAACTTTGAATGGAAAATGCAATTAGATAAGAATAATAATATAGTTCTACGGTTTCTAAAAAAAAAAGAAAAAGAAAAAGAAAAAGCTGAAACTAAGAAGTGTTGGGATGAACAAGTAAGAAATGGAAGAGGTCATTAGAATGACCTCTATCTTCCCAGCTTGGTAAATCATCAGGCCTTCTGCTACGAGAGTAGGAGTATGGAGAAGAATTAGAGACCTAAAGAGTGTGGCAATGGTTTAGGACAGTTCCTGTAGACTTGTGATAGGAATCAGCAAAGAGTAACTACTCAGTCACGAAAAAGAATGATTTAATGCCTTTTGCAACACTATGCATGGAACTGGAGACCTAAGTGAAGTATCTAAAGAATGGAAAAACAAATACCACATGTACTCACTATTAAATTGGAACTAACCAATGGACACACATGTGCATAAAGGGAAGTATAACTCAATGGAAATCAAACGGGGGGAGAAAGAGGGATGGGATAGATAAAAACCTACCTAATGGGTACAATGAACACTATCTGGGTGATGGGCACACTTATAACCCTGACTCAAGCATTACAAAAGCAATCCATGTAACCAAAAACATTTGTAACCCATAATATTTTGAAAAAAACATGGGTAACTAGAAAGTTTCGATGAGATTACCAATTGTTTCTACTTTACAGTTCTTAACAATGACAACACAGCAGTAAGTGATACAAAGTGGTAGTTCTCAACCTTGAACGTGCATCAGAGCACATCAGAATCACCTGGAGGCCTTAAAGCAGTCTTCTGGGACTCGTATCCAGAGTTTCTAATTCAGTAGGTTGAAGTGGGACCTGAGTAGCTGCGTTTCTAACAAGTTCTCAAGTAATGTTAGAACCACATTTTGAGGACCACTTATATATGGACCCTGTCCTCGAGGACCCTATGTTCTCATAAAGGGATAGATATAAAACATTCTGGGCCAAGGAGACCTTATGGCTTTCTTCAGTAACTCAAGGGCAGATGAAAAGGTCAGGGGACATTACCTAGACCCTATCTAGCTTACCACAGATGGAGACCTAATTGTTCAACCATTAACTTACCCGTTCATTCAACAACACTCAGAAGTCCTGTTATATGGCAGATAAGATGATTAATGTAGGGGCACAAATGCAACAACACCTGCAAAAATCTCAGTCTAGATAAGAAGATGGATCTGCAAATAATCAAGTGTGATAAAAGGTTCTAGCTACTGTGATAGCAGTCTGTAGAGGCCACAGTGGGGGCATGTAGTTGGGAGAAACTGATGCTATCCGGAAGGAAAAAAATTGTCAGGTAGAGTATTATAAGGAAATGGCCATTAAACTGAATTTTTTTTTTTTTTTTGGTCACAAAGTAAAAGGGATAGAAGCAATTTTCCAGAGAGAGAGAAAAGCAAGAGAAAAGGCACAGAAGCCTCAATTTACTAGTTCTATTTGAGGAGATGTAAGTAAGTAGCAGTTCAAGTGTGTATAAGTACACAGAGGGATGAGGCTGGAGCTGCAGGCGAAATCTATGGAGTGGAGAGCGTTGAGTAGCCAAGGTGATGCTGTGTATGTAGCAAGTATATCCAAGACTCTAACACAAGATTGGACAAGATTATCCCTGAAGTCTCTCCAAGCCTCAGGCATCTATAAATTCATTATTTTCAATGTTTGGGGCAGGAATAAATTAGGAGGTTATTGTTGTAAGTCTTTAAGGTAATTGATGACAGTGGATGAACATTTGTGGCTAAACACACAAAAGCCAATGGATTTGAGAGCTATTTTAGAAATATAAGTCAGAGGGTATAGTAGGTAACACACTAGATGTGAGGGGGTGGAAGAGAAAAGAATCAAAATTGATGCTCTTATTCCTTCTATCTAATTGTATATTTGTACCCATTAACCAACCTCTCTTCATCCCCCTCCCCCTATCCTTTCCAGCCTCTGATAACTACCATTCTACCCTCCAACTCCATTATGCGTCTATTAAAAAAATAATAATAACAACAACAACAAAATGGTGCCCAGTTTCGGGCTCAAGGATGTGAATGGCTGTTGGAAACATTCAGTGGGATTGGGGATGTAGCAAGAGAAAAAAAATTTGTGGGGAATGAATTTCCGTTTCTCTTTTTGAAATAAAAATTCAGTCAAAGGCAGGTAGAAGAAAGGCAGAGAGGAGAGAATCCCTTGAGTAAGGGAATCGTTTACCTTTGAGGGCAAGGAAAGGAAAAAACGAAAACCAAAAACTGTGAGTCAAGGAAAGGCCAGGCCCATTTTAGAGTAATGAGTTTGAACTAAAGCCTACTGTGGTCTTACAGAGCTCTGGGTCAAGAGTGACATGGCCTGGGGCAGGGGAAGAGGAGGAGGAGAGGAGGCCAGGGATGGGTGAGACAGGGCTTGGGAATTTTAACTCACCTACAGAGGCTGGTTGTTGACTGCCCAGGTGAAATGCAAATTCCCAGGGGCCAGAGGGGCACGGTGCAACAGCCAGAAATCCTCATGTGTACTGGTTGGAAAACTCAACTCCAATTTAATAGACAAACAAAAAGAAAGAACTGGTTGTTACCAATAACCTGAATATATAGAGGCAGAGCAGGCTGAAACACTGTTATCAAGAGTTTCTCTGGATCACCTTTCTCTGCCCTCTTCTAAATACCAACTTTTCTCTCGATCGCTTTCCTCTGCCCTCTTCAAAATGTCAACTTTTTCTTAGAATGGCTCTCTTCAAGGTAGCAATACGGCTACAGCAAACAAGCCTCGGGAGCTCACCAAATCTAGAGAAGAAGAGAGCTTTACTCTCTCAGAAATCCCAGAGCAGTTCCTGTAGCTTCTCATTGGCCGTGATTGTGTCATGTGGCCATCCTGTAGCCAATCACTGCAGCCAGAGGGATGTTCTAGGCTTACTGGCTTGATCTTCAGGGCTTACTCCTGGAACTGCGAGTAGGGTGAACACAACCTTATGGGTTGTTACTGGGAACTGTGGATTCCAAAGGCGAAAAAGTTGATGGATGACAGAGTAATGTTAAGTGTTGCCGGAAGAATTGGTAATTAATTCCAGGAAAGCAAAATACATTCCCACTACGAAGATTAAACTAAGGCTGAGTTTAGACAGAAGTTGACTTCAGAGAATGCCATGAAAGTGGGTGTAGATAAGAAACAAAAAAAACAGGTTTTAGAGAGGCAGCATGGCCTGTAGTTAAGAGTCAAACACTGCAGACAGGCTCCTTGGGTCCTAATCCTAGCCTCAGCACTTTCTAGCCATATGACTTCATGCTGATTTCTTCTCTTTTTGCTCTGTTTTCTCATCTGTAGAATGGGAATTATAATAGTACCTCATATAGTTGTTGTGAAATTAAGTGAGTTATCATATCACGCCAAACAAACAAACAAACCAATTCAGAACAGTGCCTGGGACCATGTAAGGTTTTACTATTGCCAGTTTTTTAATATTATTAATAGACTTTATTTTTTAGAGCAGTTTTAAATTTACAGAAAAACTGAGTAAATGATACAAAGAGTTCCTATACAATGTCCCCCCACACGCCCCAGATTTTCCCATTCTATTATTAATATTTTACATTAGTGTTGTATATTTGTTAATATTATAATTACTGAACCAATATTAATATATTATTATTGACTAAAGTCCATAGTTATTCATATTTTATTAGTTTTTACCTAATGTTATTTTTCTATTTTAGGATCCCACACAGAACCTGTGTTACATTTAGTTGTTATGTATCATTAGGCTCCTCTTGGCTGTGACATTTTTTCACACTTTCCTTGTGTTTGATAACTTTGACAGTTGTGAGGAGCACTAGTCAGGCATTTTGTAGAATTCCTCTCTATGGGAATTTGCCTGCTGTTTTTCTCATGATTAGACTGGAGTTGTGGGGTTTGGAGAGGAAGATCACAGAGATCAAGTGCCATTTTCATCACACATAATCACAAGAGCGTATATTATTAATATGATTTGACCATTAATTACCTGAAGTATTTCTTAGATTTCTCCACTGTAAAGCTATTCTTTTTTTTTTTTTTCCTGTACTGTACTCTTTGGTGGGAATTCACTGTGTGCAACCCATACTCAAGATGCCACAATTATGGTCCTATTCCTTTAGGGTGAAGTATTGATATAATTTCTTGTTATTTATAACTGCCTTAAGATTTAGTATACAGTATTTATATCAAATAAAACATCGTCTCTTGATTCTTAATTCTCTCCAACCTAATTCGTACGCTAGCACAAGTTAAATCTCAGAGTTTAGTAGGCTGTCAATAGTTAAAGTAGAAGTTGACATTTCTGATTTGTGCTGACCTCTGGAGAACTTTCATCAATTTAGAATCCTGCCCAGACTGATCCTTTCTTGGGAGAAGGAAGCCAACCAGTTTGGGATTCATCTGAGTACTTCAATCTTGGGTTCTTTAGGCATGCAAGATGCCTTGGCAAACATACATACTCAGTGCAGCAGAGGAAACTGATTTGCTCAGATATTGAGACTGACTGGATCTGGGGAGCTTGGGGATGAAGTTATTTGCAGTTAAACAAACTCATTTCACACAGGCCACTTTTAATGACCAAAATAACCAACGCACAAATGGTCAACCCAATTACATTGTTCATTTAATGCTTCTAGCAACCATTTAGAACTCTAATTGATAGTTGACTGCAAAAGGCAATTGAAAAAACAGTTTCAACCCTTATGAGGTTACCACTGATTTGCTGGTAGCAACTGTCTTACTTGTTCATCTAATGCTAATCACCCTCTAGAGGCTACTGCTGTTTTCAAAGCCAAAGATCCCAACTTTAGGAGGCTTGTGATAAAACTAAAAGGGACCAGACTTAGTGTGAGAAAAGCTGAAGTGGAGCCCCTACTCTTCCCCTTACTAACTGTGTGACCCTGCAAAGGTCACAGTGCCTGTCTGAGTCCTAAGTCTCTTTATTGTAAAATGGAATGCAAATTCTTGCTTGTGAAATGCTTTATCAGTTTATAATGATAACCTAGTATTACAGTGGTTTTAAAAATGGAGACTTGTTATTTTCAGAAGCACTGCTCTGTGAAAAATGTTATTGATGCTGCTGCTGATGATGTGGGGGAGGGGCTCACAGAAAATTGGAGGCAATTAACATATATTTTCACGATATCCAGAAGATATTCAGAGGAACAGAGTGGGAGTGGAAACACTAGGAAGCAAGGGGTTGTACTGGTTCTCACTACTTGCTTCACATTAGAAACACCCGGAGGTTGGGAATCCCAGGCAATGACTACAGTGCCCTGTAAGGATATGGAGGTGAACTAAAGAACAAATAGCCATTTTGGGGTCCCCACCAACTGTATTTTGGAATATGTGACTGAATATCAAAATAAATGACCCCGTGTTACATTCTTTTCAATTTCATGTTATATGTTTAATCATGTGCCATGGGGAATGTCCCAACTGAATTCCCCATCAAGGGTGTAGCAGTGGAGATGAATGGTACTGAATATGTATTTTGTGCTAGACTCTATGTGAAGTGCTTTCAAATGTTACTTCATCCACTTCTTATGAGGTAGACATTATTGTCCTTGTTTTTTCAGAAACCAGGAAACTGAGCTCATGAAGGTAATGAGGATGATGTCATGAAGAATGAGAGGGCAGTGCAGAGAGAGAATACTACTCTCCAAATACCCCATATGTTCCCTTCATTCCCCAGACCACTGCACTGAAGCTGCAGTCATGTTGCTCGTTCCAGACAATGGACAGTGACAATTGTCATTTTCTATCCAAGGAGGTGAACAGCTGTATGCCTGCCATATTCCCCTTGGCTGCCATGGGGCCCTTGGAGGATGATTGTAATAGATGGTAGAGGTAGAAGATGACAGAGGGCCACCTATCCCTCCTTAGACAGGAAGCAACTGAGAAAAAATAGGAGTTTATTCTGGAATACCCCTGAAATTTGAGATTTTTAATCCTGTATGAGTCAATAAAGAATAATTCCATATGCTGACATAAGGTGTCTCTGCCATAACATAGAGCCATAAGCCCAAATACAAGCAGGCGTTCAAACAGTCTCTTCCTGTCTCACTTTCTGTCAAATTATTTGCATTATCAGAGAATAAAGGGGGGTTTTGGTCACCTGTCTCCTCTTCAGGTGCTGCACTCTCATTTAAGCCAGTGACAATACCTCATCATGACAGTAATGAGGACACCTGTTAGGCCTTCAGAGGCAATTAGCCAAAGTAAGTGTGGCAGACATTTACCCAGCACAGTGGATTTACTGAAGACTAGGTGTTCTGTAATTCAGTGTTAAACCTTCAGGTGTTATTTCTCAACCGTAAAAGCTGTATTATATGTATTTCCACCTCTGCTTTCTGTCATAGCCAACACACAACCTGCTAAATCCCCACTCCTGGGAAAGCAGACAATGCTTGTCCCTATGGCCAACAGAAGGATGCCAAAGACCACTAATATAAACTAATGAGATAGAGCTTGAGTAAGGAAAACATATGTAAGAATTCGATACACCCAGAGGAGTCTAGCTAGATAAAAGAGCATCCTAAACAGGATTAAAAATGGAGAGGGAATTAGGCCTGCATTTCAAAAGCAAAACCTTCAAAAATGATCATAGGTTAACCATTTTTAAACCTGTTTAGGATGTCCTTTTATCTAGCTAGAGTCCTCTGGATAAGTTCTGGGTGTTCTATTGAACAGGAAGATGCCTACAATTAATAATAAGGTATTACATACTTCAAAATAGCTAAAAGAGAGGATTTTAAATGTTCTCACCACAAAGAAGTGATAAACATTTGAGGTAATAGATATCCTAATTACTCTGATTTGATCATTCCACAACGTATACGTGTATTATGTAGAAATATCACTTTGTACTACATAAATATATACAATTATTATTCGTCATTAAAAATAAAATGAAACTAAGAAAAAATAACAATAGTTCAAATGCATGCATTGATTTTCAGCTAATATTAAATAAATAGTTTGCAATTACTTTCATTTGCATCACAATGCATGACTAAAAATACAATGGGGGTAGAAAGTGTGCTTACTTTGAAGTTTCCCAACTGCACTGCTTAAATCAGGAGTGAACAGTTTCAGCAGAGGAGAGATAGAGCATCTGCTGGTTTCTGAGTGAAGGCTACAAGAGCTGGCAGCAGACAGCACCATCTGTTGGATCTTCATTGAGCTGGGAAGCAGGGACTGCTGGGACATGGGCTGACCAGAAATGAAATGGAAAGTGGAGTTATGGGGTTGTCCATCTTGCCTCTGCTTCTTCATTCTTCACCCACACCCTCCTCTTCCCAAGGCCAACCAGGAACATAAGGTGCTCATGCTGTTGCTGCCTATGGTTTCCATCCTGGGCAAAAATAGCCAAAAGACTGGCCTTGGATCACTGATACCTCTTAATGATATTGCTATTAGCAATAATAAATGTCAATAGTAAGACTTAGAGCATTCACTTTTAGAGCATGATCTCACTTAGCTCTTTCTGTAAAACCAGTTGGTAGGTATACATACCAATTTTTCAAAGTCCTGAAATGTAATCATCTGTCCAGTCATACTATCTAGAACACAGAATCCAAATCCAGAGCTCATATTCTTTCTACTCAACTACACTGCTTGCCACAACTTAAAACTAAGTGTGAGATTTATTCTGGCTAAAGTGTTAATGATTGATAGGTGTATAGCATCTAACCCATACCCTCTTCCTATCTAATCAGCAATAACATAGAAGGGTTAATATGGCAGTGCAAGGGTGTTCTTTCAGACACCTCTTGTGTTCTGTCTCCCATTCCATCCTCATCTTTGATTCCAGCCAGGCCTACACCAAACCATTCTGTGCCTACTTACGCTCACTTACTTATTTACTGCTCATGTCATCTTGCCTGAAGCATGAGCCACGTGCTTCTCACTTTCAGTCCAGGACTTTACAGAGACTGTGTGGTGTGGAACCAGTGAGAGTCTTATTTGAGCCTGCACATGTTCTGTTTATGAAGCTAACCAGAGTGGATTCAAATTCAAGTATTTTGCTTACTTTTTTGTGATGGCAAATCTCTTAACCTCTGTCAACCTCATTTTTCCATCTAATAAAATATAGGTGAGAATATTCAACTCAAATAAGTGCTGTGGCAGCTGTCGATAAAATATTCAAAATGATACAGAGAAGACGTTCTTTAAGTGTTAATATTTCTCCCTTCCTAGTTATAATCCCACTTCATCTGCATGGATGAGAGTCTGAGGAAAATCCACATGGAGACTATGAACTATGCCCATTTTTTTAAATAAATGTAAAATTAATCAATAGAGGAAAAAAAACTCCCCTTTGTCATTCCCCTAGCGAGGATTATAACCGAGTTTTTGTATCTGTCCTGGGGCCCACACAAATTTTCGGGGCTTTCAAACAGTAAGAGAATCTGATAAATAAATTGTATTCTTTTCATGACTTATAATAAGCATTTTATGTTTTTTAATTTTTTCATATTTTTGATAGTTTCAAACCTAGTGGATCTAGTTTGAAAAATGCTTCACAGATAGTAAAAGTTAACATTGATGAACCCCTCTTTTCATTAAAAAAAAATTACAAAACGTCACTTCTGAGAAAAATTTGGTGCTCAATAGCCCCACCTACTGGAAGAAGATAAAACAAGCTGGCATTGCTCCTCTTACACTCTAAGGGAAAAAAAAATTATTGGAGGGAGGGATCTGATCAAATTTATTTCTTAAAAAATTCACATAGGCTGCTGCGAAGAATAAACCATGAAAGATATGGTGGAAAATAGAAGCAGAGAACATTTAGATGCCACAGCAGGGTTCTGGGGAGAAACTTCAGTGGTATGGATTAAGGCGATACACAGAGTTGAAGAGAATTATACTGATTTAGGAGGTTAAAGCTGACGAGAGATGCTTTTGGGGTGAAAGAATACTCCTGGGTCTTTAACTTTAGCAATTAAGTTGATAGTGATGCCATTCTCTGAGATGGAAAGACTTGGATGGATACAGATTGGGGCAGGTGAAAGTGAGAATCAATGTTTTAGTTGGATCATACTGTGTTTGAGACACGTGCTAAATATGCAAGTGAAGGTGGCAGTTAAGTACTTTGATGTTTGAGCTGGAGCTCAGTGAAAGGTCAGGACTGGAAATATAAGTGTGAGAATCATCTCCATCAAGATGGTGCCCAAAGCTGTCATACTGGATGAGCTCATTTTAGGAGGAAGGGCAGAAGGAGAAGACAATAGGTTCCAGAGACCAATGCCTGGAGTACTTCAATACTTAGAGGTCAGGGAAAGAAAGAAGAGGTACCAAGGAGCTTGAGAGTGGCCAGGAGGGCAAGAGGAACATCAAAGAACATGGTTTCAGAGGAGCCCAAGGAAGAGAGTTCAACAAGAAGCTGATGAGCAACTCTGTCAGAGGCTGACGAAAAAGTCCAGTAATATGAGAAAAGAAGAGTTGCCCAGTGAGACAACATGGAGCCTTGACAAGAACTGGGAGTGGTGGCAATGGGATGTGGAACCACTGATGGAAAGAAGAGCAAAGAAATGGGCCAGAAATTATTCAAGAAAGAAGGAAAGAGGGACACTATTTTCAAGTGGAAGCTTCCACAACATTAATAAAAATGATCAGCTGTTTTAATATTTAATTCCCATTTTTTAAAATATGTTCAATTTTTACTTTTCCCTTGACATTGTAATGGCATTGATTACCAAGTTATTGCAGATTCTGTATAAAGAAAATTTGTAATGAATGTTTAATGTTCCCTTGAATGAATTTGCCATGGTTTATCTATTCTGTGAACATTTGTGTTGCCTCTGACTTTTTGCTATTAAAAATGGATATTTTCGTGCATAGATCTTTTTGCTATTTTGTACTATTTCTGTAGATCAGTGTCCCAGAAGTGGCTCCTAAGACACATTGACAAATAGCTTTTCCAAACCACTGTAGCAATTTAAAATGCTACCCACAACAAAAAAGGTTATTATGTTCACCTCCCTGCCATTAGCATTCGGTCTAATTATTTGGCGGGAGAATGTTGATAATTAATAGGTGAAATGAGCACTATCATATTTTATTTGTATATCTCATGATTATTTGTAACAGTAATTTTTCCTATATTTGTTTTTAAGCTGAGACATATCTGTTGATGTTCTTTGCCTGTGCATTTATTGGGCTCTTAGAATTTTGTTTTGTTTATTTTAATTGTCAGTTGAGAAGTTCCAACTTTTTACCAAATATAGTTTCCAAAGCATGTCATTTATCTTATTATTTTAGTCATGTGTTTTGCTTTTTTGGTCACTTATGAAAGCTTTTAATTTTTATGTAATTAAATATGATGATCTCATGAATGTTTGATTATAGAAATGTTCTTTTTCTCTTTCACGGATTGTCTGTTACAAAATCAGAACCCCAGACTTTAAGACCGTCTCCCCCTTACGTTCCTTGGCATATGTTTGAGGAAGGAAATCTCATGTAATAATATTGTCAATTTAGACTTGTAGTATATATCAGTCAAGAACCAACCATACTGCCAAAATAATCATCTAATAAAGTGTCTCCTAAAAGGCAAATATAGTAAAGTCAGTTTTATCGATACTCAAAACAATATCAGAGATCTCCTGGTTTATTTGGATCAGGGGCCCCCACATTAGGAAGGGTTGTGTATCAAGGGTAAACACAGCAGCTGCAGGAGGAGAGAGGAGCTGAGCATACTTCTCTCTGGGCCCTATTAATGCAATTTCACCAAGCTCCTGTTGTAGATTCTCTTAATAATACAGCTACAGTTGGCTGAGTACTTGCCATATGTTAAATACTTTGCATACATTATCTCATTTAATGCTTTCAACAGCCCTTCTAGATAAGAGTTATTACCTTCATTTTACAAGGAGTGTCACAGACAAGATTCCAGCCCAGGTTTGCTTTGCTCACATTCCCGCGATCTTATCCCCCATGCTCTCTGCCTCTCCTGTGCTGCCCCTGCCTGTTGTTCTGTATCATGGCTCCAAGACCTTCCCTCATTGTTGATGGTCACTACGGGGTCCACTCTGACCTCTCTTCCCCAGACCTGATAGCAACCTCCTCAGACTTCTGACTTGTGTTCCTCACTCTTGTGTCAATCCCTGGCTCTGCCTCTCAGTAGGGTACAAGAAACAATCAGAAAATTTAAGAGCCCCAGATTGCTTAGAATGAGATGTTTAATTCAACTAAATATGCAGAAAATATTATTCTGTGAATTAAAATATTCTGTTATGTTCAGTGTTATTTTTATGGCAAATATGTGTATAAGTACCTCCTAGTTCTTTGAAATTGCCAAACCATATAAGGAATATAGTAGTCTTAGGCTTTTGTACTTTTAGAGTTGTCAATAACCTTAGAAATTAACTTCAGCTCTATTTCCAACTCTCTATTTTAGAGATGAGTTTCATACAATAAAGTAACTTTCTCAAAGTCCCATACTAGCAGAGCTGGAACTAGAACTTAAATTCTCTTCCTGTTCGTTAATCTGGCTGCTCTTGCCTGTTGGTTTCCTAAAAAGCCCATTCAGACAGGAGAAAGGGAAGGGAACTAAGATTTATTGAGCAACTCTTATGTATCTGGCATTTCATGTAGCACTTCACATGAATTATCCCATTTACTTCTAAATACTATTTGTATACTTATCTCCATAGTATAGACAAAGCAAATTAAATCACTTGCCCATAGTCAATATGTGATAGAGCAAAGATTTGAGTTTATGCCTATGAAATTTTATGTTGTGTCCAGTACACATTGCCATCCCATTAACTGCAGTTAGGAAAACCATATGGGAACTTTTGGCCTTATAGCTCACCCACATCAGAATACAAGTTCTTCTGCACTACTGACCCTCCTACATGCGATATTCCAGGGATTAATTGTCCTTAACAAAACAATGAAATGCCAAACTTGACCCTTAACTTCATCAGGACCAGTGGTCAAGGTAGAACTGAAAAGGAGAAACCAGAGTAGTCAATAGGGCAGCAATTATAATGATGCGGCTTAGAGGTAAGGCTGAAGTGACTGGGGTTATTTAGTCTGAAGTGAGGCAAAGGAGTTGACTTAATGGCAGTCTTCAGGCACATCAAATGTTATTATACTTAAGATGGTGTTCTTTATCATCACTAAGAATAACACCAGAAGAACCCATCGCTAAATGGCAGAAATGGAGAAAAAGCAGAGTTTCCTACCTTCACAGCAGAGAAAGTGATCAACCCCTGGGGACGTAATAAAGTCTTCTTTGGAGAAAGACATACATCAATCTTTTGGAAGAACTGGCAACAGTTTTGTGCCAGGTTGTATAGAATTAATGATGTCATAAAATCCCTTCTGTGGCCAAGCGTGGTATCTCATACTTCTAATCTTAGCATTTTGGGAGGCCAGGAGGATTGCTTGAGCCCAGGAGTTCAAGACTGGCCTGACCAGAATGAGACCTCATCGCTACAAAATAAATAAATAAATAAATAAATTAGCCAAACATGGTGGTGCATGCCTGTAGTTCCAGATACTTAGGAGGCTGAGGTGGTAGGATCACTTGAGCCCAGGAGTTTGAGGTTGCAATGAGCTATGATGACATCACTGCACTCTAGCCTGGGCAATAGAGTGAGATCCTGTCTCAAAAAGGAAAAAAAATCCCTTCTAGTCTATACTTTCTAAGAACCTAGAAATTTATAAATACTATGAATAGAATATTGGCCATAAATGTAATAATTATTATGAATAAAAATAATAGGTATGATGGTTATAGTAGATGACTATTATTGTCTGTTCAGCAACCTTGTCTTCTTCTGAAGACATCTCTGCCCTGCTGGTCCTTTTGAGATTACCTCTCTTTCCATTTTATTCACATGTTTAAAGCAGCTACTATACATCGGCACCTACTGTACATGAATCCACTCACTTTATGTTAATACGTTTGATTGGTCCAGAGGTTGGGCCAATGAATCTCTTCCCTGGGATTTTTGGACTTGGGAAGGAGAGACCCATGATGGAAACACTAAACTTAGAAATATATGAAAAGTTTAGAAGCCACCCATTGCCATTTATTGCAAGTGGTGAATCTGAGAAATGGAGCCAGTATGGGGGTAGAAGACACCTAGCTTAAAGAGAAAAAGAAGTAGACAAATAAATAATATTTAGAAAAAGGAACAAAGATAGTTGACCAAGGATCCTAGTACTACTCAATTCTCTGTTTCTGATTTTTCCTAAAGCTGGGCATGTTCCTATCTCATGCACTCTCAAGAATATTTGTAATACACGGTTCTTTTATTGAAGCCAGTTTGAATTGGGTTTCTATCATGGAAAACCTAAGGATCTTAACTAATACTATAACAATAACAGTAAGACTCACTTCAGCTATAAATGGAGCTACCGCCAATCATGCAAGCACTTAATCTACTTACCTAATTTAATTCTCACAATATCCCTTCAAGGTAAACATAAATATTCCTATCTTAAAGATGGAAAAAACAAGAAAGACTAACAGAGGTTGAGTAATATACAGTTTGCAAAGGGCAGAATTGAAGTGAACATCTAGGTTGGCTATTGATTCCATGGATCAGAAGATGATATGAGCATCAGCTAATCTAAATAGTCATTAAATTATCTTAGAATGAAAGCACCTTTTTCCTAGGTCCAAAATTTGAAAGAAAACAAAAGAAACAAAACTCTAAGTATAGTACATTTGATTAATGTTTACATTATGATTTCTTACTTTCTGTCTCTGTATTTATATAAACTTCACCCTGTTCTTCTTTGAATAATGTAGGTGTCATGTTGGGATAGAGAAGATTAAATTCAACTAAAATGTTACTGTAAGATGTGTTGACAGAACTAGAAAAAAACAAAATGGCTCTGATTCTACCTTGAGGAAATTTTATCATGTTTCAGAAGAAGTGCCCAAATGTTTCTTGGCTTTTATATTTTTATGCAACCAAACACAGTCTGGTCTCATATCTTGAAATTCTCCCTTTTGCTTATGAACTGACTCCTCCAATATTGCTAGGCCCACCTGACCCCAGGGGCTTTGCACTGACTTCCCCTTCTGTGTGATACTCTCTTCTCCTAAATACCCATTTGGCTTCTTCCCTGGTCTCCAACTAGTCTTTGCTCAAATGTCAATTTCTAACCCCCTGATGACAAATGAGTTAATTCAGCTGAGGTACTTAGAATATTACTTGAATCTTCATAAGCACTAAGTATTCTCCAGGTTATGGTGACTTGCTGGCATTGGGGATGGAGGAGGGAAGTGTACAATGAGATTAAATAAAACAATATCAATAACAAAAGAATGAATTAATTTTCATCCCCCAACAGCTAAATTGTTGAGGCCCTGCTGCTTTTCAAATCTCACATGAACAAACTCCAAAGTCCACCTGGAGTATCTCATTTGGACTCCCAAATGGTAGTCCTTCTGGTTGCTGTATTCATAATTCTGTCTCTTCCCTCTGTTTCCCCTAGCTTCAGATAAGTGATGAAGAGGTTCTTACAAAGATATTCCCTGCACTCGTGGCATGGGCCTTAGAGATAGGCCCCCCCAGAAACCTCTGCACTAGGCTAGGATGCAGGATATTCCTCATCTGCGTGGATATCCTCTGTTACAAGGCCACATGCCTGACTTGTGCCCTCTGAAACTTGAGTTCACTTATTTTCTTTTTTTCTACTCTTTAGAAGTCATTTCAGGCCGGGCGCGGTGGCTCACGCCTGTAATCCTAGCACTCTGGGAGGCCGAGGCGGGCGGATCGTTCTGAGCTCAGGAGGTCGAGACCAGCCTGAGCAAGAGCGAGACCCCGTCTCTACTAAAAATAGAAAGAAATTGGTCAAACAACTAAAAATAGAAAAAAAAATTAGCTGGGCATGGTGGCACGTGCCTGTAGTCCCAGCTACCTGGGAGGCTGAGGCAGGAGGATCGCTTGAGCCCAGGAGTTTGAGGTTGCTGTGAGCTAGGCTGATGCCACGGCACTCGCCCCAGGCAAGAGAGTGAGACTCTGTCTCAAAAAAAAAAAAAAAAAAAGTCATTTCAAATCTACTTCATTTAGGAAGATTTTCCAACCTCTTCAGAGAACAAAACTTTGACACTAGATCTTTCTTTTGTTCTACCTCTATTAGAGCTGTCTTTCTATAGGTCTGGTGGGGGAGTATAAGGATGTGAGCTGCTTGGGACAGAGGAAAATTTGAGTGATGGAGTATGCTCAAAAATTGCTTCTTCCTTTCAACCATTGCCCTAAGCGACCTAGGTGCCTGGACAGTTTCCCTGTTAGAATGAGTTCTTGCCCCCTGAGGCCCACTGCTGTAGATACTGAGGGCCATTTAGTTCCCCAATGTGTTAAGGAGAAGGAGAAAGGGGGCATACTAACAGGTGTCATGTGTCTAGCCAAATACTGTGCTAGAAGCTGTATTTATTATTTAATCCTCACTATAACACAGTGATGTAGGTAACACAATTCTTGTTTTCTGTAATGAACCAGATTGTCAGAGAATTTGCCCAAGGCAACGCAGCTAGTAAGTAACAGAGCTAGAGGCCGTCTCTTTAATACTAAACTCACTGCACCACGCTGTCTTCTACACTAGTTACTGTCCTTCACACAAGTCAGAAAACAGACCCTTCAGCCTGCAGATAACACAGGGCACAGAAACTATTAGTAAGCACCCAATTTAAGAACCACTGGTACATGACAAATAAGAAAACAGGTGGGATAGGGGAAGTGACTTAGCAAGTAAATTGGCAAGCTAGTATCTGAGATGGGGTCTCCTGATCTCTCCATCGGTGTTTTATTTTCCTCCAAAATTATTATTAAATATAATTGGTGGATTAGGGACAACACATGGATAGGGTGTTAATTTATCTCTGAACAGTCCCTAACCCTAACTTCACAAGCTGCATTGCGCCCAAGGCAATAAATTATGGCCCCATGAGCACCTGGCATTCTCTTCTAATCTGCTAACTGCTTTATGCAGTTTCTGGGGCTGAGTGAGTGACCCAGCTTGGCAAATATCTAGGGAGACTACTGAGCAAGTGACTATAAAATAAACAAGTATTCATTTGCTCTCAAAATGACCCTAATTACATCTGTGAAGAGATTTCCACTTGAACAGATTTGATGTGAAAACTAGAGGGTGAGTGGACACTTAGAGCTCCAAATCTGAAAGATTCGGCAATTATGTTCCTCTGGGCTCTTCCAAGACTCAAGTGCTGTGGGCAGCAGAAAGAAGGTGAAATAGCAGTGGAGGCTGAGACAGGCCTCCCAGGGAAAGGTGGCTTCTTTATCACTGACACATTTTGTTCCTCCCAACTTCTGAATGTAGGAATCCTTGAAGCTTAATACTACAAGCACTGGGTACTGAATTCTGGATACTGAAGGCATTTTCAAGAGTATATAATGCAAATCCCGATCTAATACTACCTCAACTGTGCAGTATTCCTATTCTGATCCTTCAGCCTCTGCTTGAACTTCTTCAGTGACAATGAACTCACTATAGAGTCCTATCCTCATTAGGCAGTGTTGGGAGGTATTAAGATCTTAGCTTAAATATGGAGTTCCTGGTTGATAAACTGTGACTTTAGCCCCATTTCTTACCTCTTTGGACCTCAGTTTCTACGTGTGTGAATGGAAATAGTAACACAATAGGAGCTGGTGGGACAATATCGGTACTATAATGCCTATACTGTGCAGGACACAATGCCTGGTGTGCAGTGTATGTGCAATCAATGCTAGTCCTTTTTGTTTTCATCTCTTCCAATATAATCTTTCTACATCTTGAACAATATCACACAATTTAAATGTTTAAAATAGGATATCTTTGGAGGTTACTTCTAAGTATAGAACCCTGGCCTTGATTTCCTCCTAATGTCTTCCCTAAGATCTCAACATGTTTAGTGGACATCTCCACCTGAATGTTCCTGAATGTTCCACTGGCCCTTCCAGTGAATTGACTTGTTAGTGATCAGGCTAAGGACATGTCAGCACACCCTCCCTGTGTTACAAGCTCTATTTCATGTCTTTAATTCCCTTCCTCAATGTTTAACACTGTTGCTGAGTTCATGGGTGGAGGTCTTTACATGTTCATTGATGGAGCAGATGAATGACATATACATACATATATATTTAATATATATACATATTTTTTTCAGTGTTAGAATTTGACAGCTCTACCCTGAGTGCTAGCTCTATGACAAGCCCTGTATTAAGCACTGGGCAATCAGTGTTTCTCATGAGACACACAACTTTTTTAGCCTGGAACATCGACAATGCTATGTGTTCACCAAACCTTGTTGCATATTCCTCTTTCCTTGGCCAGTGAAATACTAGACTTCTCAGCCTTTTGCAGCTATGCGGGACCATGCAGCCATTTCTTGCCCATGAAATGTGATCAGGTTGAGCCTGTGTAAAACTCTGAACAACTTCCCAGTCTTTCTCTTACTCTGTCATAGTGAATTATCAAGTCAGATGTTGAATATTGGAGTCTCCATCAGCCTAGGTCCTTGAATGACTCTGTGGAATAGTGTCCTCTCATCAATATGCACTGGATATGAATATATGCAGGAAATAAATATATTTTCACTTATGAAATTTCAAAGTTTGTTTGTAGCTGCAGCATAACCTAGCTTATGCTGACTAATGTGGCACTCATTAAGTAATTATAAAAATGATAGAATTGAAGGCAAGCAAAATAAAACATACATTTTTGAAGGAAAAATACACACTTTATAAAATTTTCCTTCTAAAAGGTTACTATTCATCTCAATTTTCCCAACTAATTCATGATATTTTATAACTCAGATTGGTGGTTAAAAGCCCAGGCCCCATAGTGAGGGTCAAGCAATCATAGCCACTAATAAATAGCCAATTAAAACCATGTAACATTTATTTCCTGGGAAACTCAGCATGAAATATTTTCTTGTTAGTGTAGGTTTATAGTCCTTTTAGCTTCTTAGGCTAAAAATTATGTCCCCTTTGACTTCTGCCACACGTTAGGAACCATTTTCATCTCCTTCCTCCAGGTCTCTCCCAGGACTGTTTGCTCTAATTTGGATTAATTTCTAATTACTCCTTTTGAGCTGAAATTCAAAAGTACATTAAAATATTTTCATGGTTTAATAGGACATAGAAATAAGTAAACCTATTTTTCAAGCCTTTGTATCAGGCTCTTTGCCTCCATTGCTTGATTTAATCCTTCCTCCTACCAGGGAGGGAAATATCATAGTCCCCATTGTATTAATGAGGAAGTTAAGGCTTAGGGCATTTAGGTGACAGACACAAAGTGACAAGGGTAGCAAATAGCTGAGCCAATATTCTAATGAATGAGTGTCTTATTTTAGAGCCTGTAGAACAGGGGTCAGAAATGCAGTGCTTGTTCTGACTTTACTCAGCTGCCTTCAGTAATAAGAATCCACTCATTCATCCAAGAAACTAACACTGAGTGCTTAAAATTTTACAAAAATATTTTGGAGTTTGTAACTTCTATTTTTTTTTTTTTTAATCTTCACGGTCTTTCCTGGAATTAGCTTAATGTTCAGGTTATGATTTCAGAAGGCAAGTTTCCTGGTTCTGTAACCAATTGACTGTGAGGCTCAGGCACATTTTAGCATCCCTTTGAACTTTGGTTTCCCTTCTGTATGGTGGGGAGTCATCGATTGCATCGACATCATAGAGTCGTTAGAAGAATTAAATGAGATCATTGATTCAAAGTACATCTGGTGTTGCCTAGAACATGGCACATGCCTAGCATATGTCAGATTGGTTATCAATGTTGCTAAGTCGTACTTAGTGGAGAAGATAAAAACTCAAAGTTAGGAGATGGTGAGAAAGAGAAAATGAAGATTCATCTTCAGTGATTTCCCTATGTCACAGAGCAGTAAACAGCAGAGCTATTACAAAGACAGGTCTTCTGCCTGCTTGTCTACTGTTCAGCCTACTCTACCTCAACTCTATGGACCAAGGTATCTACATAAGCTGGCTGGGAATCCCATCACCTGGTACATCTTGCAAGACACAGAGAGGATAAAAAAATAAAGTTAGATAAAATAAGGTACTTCAGATTTGAAAAATGGTGGCAGTGTTATTCAAACATTATTTATTATCACTATAGTGGAAAGTAATAAAACATGGTAGCTATCTAATAGAGTCAGACAAACAGAAGTTTGAATTTCAGCACTGCCATTTATAGTCTGTGTGATTTGGGACAAGTTACTTGAATGATCCAATAATCAGTTTCTTTATCAGGAAAATAAGGATAATAATTATATCTACCTCATGTTATTTTTGCAATAATTAAATTAGAGAACATACGCTAGTGTTGCCATTCCTAGAGAAAAGATCTAATAAAGTAGGTAACTCTTATTCTTATTGTAATGATTTATGCAACGTGCTTATCTCAATGCACATCCTGACACTCAACAAATGTCAGCCCTAACTCTTGGTAAAGGGCAGGTAATTACAGAGGCGGATGGAGACTCAGGCCCCAACAGAATGATTTTTATGACAAGCTGCTCACTCTTCCCTGGCTAGTTTTGACTTAGAAATGAATTAGTTACAGAATTAGGAAATCGTCATTGTCATAAACCTAATAAATCACAGTACTTATCTCTTTATGTAAGTAATTCTATAAATTCAGTTGGCCCTCCACATCCCTGGGTTCCACATCATGTATTCCTCTGGGTATTGAAAATTTCAGAAAAAAAAAAGAATAGTTGTGTCTATACTGCACATGTACAAACTTTTTTCTTGTCGTTATTCTCTGAACATTTCACTATAACAATTATTCACATTACATTAGGTATTATAGGTAATCTAAAGATTATTTAAAGTATGGGAGAGGATGTGCAAAGGTTATATGCAAATACTATACTATTTAATATAAGGAACTTGATTTTGGTATATGCAGGGAGCCCTAGAACCAATTCCCCAGAGATTGGTACCCAGAGCTGTGAGTACCTCCAATTAGTTTCTCTAACATTCACTCTTCATGCCTTTAGTTCATCTCTCTGACCTTCTTGGGATGCCACTTGCTTTCCCTCCCTACCTTTTCTGTCCCTCTCTAGGCCTCACTGCCTACTGCATTCAACCTTTAATTCCCAAAGTAAACACCATATACCTATGAGGCTTTCCCCACCATCCTCCTGTCTCCCAATGAAAGCTGAGTGAATGTCCTTTGGCTTCTCTGAGTCTATAACCCTTTAAATGTAAAGGCAAGTAAGGTAAAACACTTACCATGCTGTATTTCGTTTTGATACAAGACATCAGGGGTGATGGAAAAAAGAATGAAAGAGTACAAAAATACAGCCAGATAGAAGGAATAAGTTCTGGTACTCAGTAGTACAGTAGGGGAATTATAGTTAACAGTAGTTTATTGTATATTTCATAATAGCTAGAAGAGAAGAATCATAATGTTCCCAACACAAAGAAAAGATAAATGTTTGAGATGATGGATATCCCAATTATCCTGATTCGATCATTACACATTTTTTTACAGGTACCAAAATATCACCTGTATCCCAAAAAGCATACAACTATTTTATAAACACACACACAATATATATATATATATTTTTTTAAGTGAGCAAAATTTCTTACAAAATTTTAAAAGAAAGTTCTTGACCTTAAGAGAGATAGATAATGTGACCCAAAAAATGGCTAGTTGGCAGCTTTTGAGAAGTTGTACTCAGTAATTATGCACATGCAATGCATATTTGTGTGTGTGTGTGTGTGAAAGTGTGTGTACAGTAATGCACTACATAACAATGTTTTGATCAATGACAGGCAGCATATACAATGGTGGTCCCATAAGATTATAATATCATATTTATTCTGTACCTTTTATATGTTTACTATGCTCAGATACACAAATACCATTGTGTTACAATTGCCTACAGTATCCAGTACAGTAATATGCTGTACAGGTTTGTAGCCAAGGAGCAATAGGCTATACCATAGAGCGTAGGTGTGTTGTAGGTTATACTATCTAGGTTTGTGTAAGCACTCTCTGTGATGTTTACAAAATGACAAAATCACCTACCAACACATTTCTTAGAATGTATCCCTGTTATTCAGTGATTCATGACTGTTTATATATTCCTATGAATTCTGCAATTCTGCAAAGTACTCTGTGAATGCAAAGTTAAATTGCATGTGGAATATTTTGCCAAAGAATACTCAGAATAGATATCAGCTACATACTATAAATAGTTAATACAAATGATAAATAATCTGTGCTCAATTGTAACCCCAGATAAAATACTAATGTATGTCAGAAGTGAGAGACAATTGTAGTATCTGTGTATGTGGTGGAGGGATTTTCTAGATAGGCTTCTTCGAAGAGATTATTCTGGAGCTGGATCTTAATTAATGAGTAAAATATATATTTGTTAATGTAGGGTAGAAGAGAATTGCTGGAATAAGGAACACAATGAGCAAAGAAATATGAAAGAATAGGAATGGAGAGAACATGAGGAATGAAATGAGTGGTATGGTGTGGCAAAAACGCATGTGTGTGTATGTGTTTGTATTTGTATGTATACGTGTATATATCTTTGTGTGTATAATTGTGTGTGTATATGTGTGGATGTGAGTACATGTGTGTACATATTGGGAAAAACAAAGTTGGAAGGGGAAATTAGAGCCTAAATCTGAGGGAGTATTTGTTCCTGACAATTTTTTAATTTTTTCTATAGACAAGAGGAGTTAAGAGTTTTAAGGATGAGGCTGACAAGATAAGAACTATAACTTTAAAACTATAAATTTGAGAGCTTAGCAGATGATGATTAAGGTAGGGGAGGGATTAGACAAGTTAATATGCTAATTAAATAAATTTTTTTTCTTCAAAGTACATTTATTACAATTATTTCAGAGTTAGTTTATTTACCATAAATAAAATTTGGTTTAAAATATGGAAAATTTAAAACAAAAATTCGAGCAAAATTTTTATATTGTTACATTTAACAAATTTAAAACAAAAAACTATAGACATTAGCAAGACTGAGGTTTGCCAGATATTTTGGGCATCAATTCCTTTTAATAGAGCCTCAGCACTTTAATAAGTCAAGTGGAAGAAATTAGAAACATACAGATTTAATTCTAAACAACTGATGTTTTAGAAATGAAGAAGAAAATGTTTGAGAAATTGTTTCTAAACAGTTAATGCATTCCAATTATTTGGTGGGATGATGAAATTCAGATTAGAAGTGGGATGATCTTTCTCTGTCTAACAAAAGCTTATAAAATACGTAAGAATATATTTAACAAAGGAGGAAAAAGACCTCTACAGGGAAAACTATGAAACACTGAGGAAGGAAATAGTAGAGGACATAAACAGGTTGAAAACCATACCAGGCTCAGGGGTCAGCAGAATCAACATTGTTAAAATGTCTATACTACCCAAAGGGATCTACAGATTCAGTGCAATCCCTATTAAAATACCAACATCATTTTTCACAGATTTAGAAAAAATAATTCTGTGCTTCATATGGAACCAGAGAAGACCCTGTATAGCAAAATCAGTCTTAAGCAACAAGAACAAATTGGGAGGCATCAATTCACAAGACTTCAAGCTATACTACGAGGCTATAGTCACTAAAACAGCATGGTACTGCACAAGAACAGAGAC
>CAUYRB010057301.1:0-51119 GCA_963574695.1 Propithecus perrieri
TGCGCCACCATGCCCGGCTAATTTTTTCTATATATTTTTAGCTGTCCAATTAATTTCTTTCTATTTTTTTAGTAGAGACAGCGGTCTCGCTCTTGCTCAGGCTGGTCTTGAACTCCTGAGCTCAAACAATCCACCCGCCTCAGCCTCCCAGAGGGCTAGGATTACAGGCGTGAGACACCACGCCCAGCCTTGATTTCCTTTCTTGACATTCGGTCTTGATCTTTCCTTTATTGGAAAATTTTCCAAGTTCCAAACTACCTACTTCCTCTCTTCAAAATAAAATTTCTCATGGACCATGTTTTATTTGTCTACACATCCCCAGCCTTGCACAGGAGCACCCAGAAGGGTACAAATAAAAGAGTGATAAATTACTGACATACTAAATATTAAATATCCTATTCTGAGCCTATTGCTGACTCTTGTTTCCATATTAAGCTCATGTTTCTTTTCTATATGTTATTAGACTAGAAAAGTTTTATGTCTTTTTATTTTTTATTTTAAATTTAAAATTTTAAAAATTTTAAATTTTTAATTGACAAATAAAAATTGCATATATTTATGGTGTACAATATGATGTTTTGAAATATGTATACATTGTGGAATGGCTAAATTGAGCTATTTAACATTACCTCACATACTTATCATTTTTTGTGGTGAGAACATGTAAAATCTACCCTCTTAATGATTTTTAAAATATACCATACATTGTTATTAACTATAATCACCATGTTGTACAACAGATCTCTTGGACTGATTCCTCCTGCCTAACTGAAATTTTGTATCATTTGGCTTCCCAATCCTCCCCCCACAACCCATGTCTATCTTTTTAAAGCCATGTATAAGATCTTGGTTTTTCTATTATTGTGAGTACTTTCATAGCAGTTTATTCACTGCTCCCCCAACCCCAATTAGATAGTAAAGCTCTTCTTGATAAAAGACCTTACCTTTCTTTGAGTCCTTATTTTCATTCACCATACTTTCCCCTGTATGTTACTTGTCTCATTTTGTCCCTTTTCCTACCTTATTATAAATTCCTCCAGGACAGAGACTGTCACACATTTCAATTCCTACAGCACAACACTTAGCCCATAGGAAGTGCTTAGTATATTTTTTAATTAATGAGTGAACATTTGTTAAAACCAACAGAGTTGAATGATACTGACCTGTACTGAATTATACTGATGCTAACTATACACAGTGGGACCTCCCATTCCATATGACAACTATATAATATTCTTAGCTTAGGGATGTAATATTTTTAGCTAGATTTATAAAAGGTTAAATATTACTATAAGGCATCAAAATAATAATAATAACCAACCAAATTAAATTAGAAAAGTTCGTGGTTTGTTGGTTTGCTTTTTGTTATTTTTAAATTTTAGATATTTACTAATTAATGTACCTACTAATTTATTGTTTTATTACTTCTCTTTTATCTGAATCAGTGAGTATTCTGCTTTTAGTATATGTTATCTCTGATCATCTGGTTCATACAGTTATAAGTGATTAGGCTACTAATTCAGTTATGAAAACCTAGCTTTCACTAGTACAAAGAGGAGATATAATAGCCTTAGTCTCCTGAGTAGCTGGGACTAAAGGCGCTTGCCACGGCACCCTGCTCCCCAAAGCTTTTAAGGAAATACAACAGCATTATTTTTATTATATTTTATTATATAAACATGTAATAAGGGATGTTGGCAGAAAATGGGTTAAGCAGACGTCAAGATGAGGAAGGAGGAAGGGTATTTACTCTGGTTACTCTCCACCACACACTTGATTTTACAGTTTGGCTTTCACTACTCACCCATAATACTTAGTTACAAATTTGCCAGGGTGACTCAGCAGGTGAATTGCCTTGTGACAAGGATGAACCACTCTTCTGACAGGGGAGTTTAAATCACAGATTATCCAATATATTCTATTTTGGGATGAATATTATATTCTTTTAACCTCTTATGCTATCCATGTTAGACTCCATATGCAGAGACTGTCAGAATCTTAATACCAGGGGGAAAAAAGTAGTTAACCCTCTTATATTACCTATGAGAAAATTTAGGCCCAGGAAGCCTGTCACACATTCAAATCACAGAAACAATCAGCAGCAAAGCTAAATCTCAAATCCAATCACCTTGCCTCCAATTTCTATACTTTTCACTCTTCCAGCTACCCTTCACTTTCTGCATACAAGCCAGTAATTTGTGTGATTTGGGGATTCTGGGAATGGCTCCATTCACCAGACAGATTTCTTATTTGCCCTACCGTCTGCCATCTTTTTATTTTATTTTATTTATTTATTTTTTTTTGAGAGAGAGTCTCACTGTGTTGCCCGTGCTAGAGTGCCGTGGCGTCATCCTAGCTCACAGCAACCTCAAACTCCTGGGCTCAAGCGATCCTCCTGCCTCAGCCTCCTGAGTAGCTGGGACTACAGGCATGCGCCACCATGCCCGGCTAATTTTTTTTCTATATATTTTAGTTGTCTGATTAATTTCTTTCTAATTTAGTAGAGACAGGGTCTCGCTCTTGCTCAGGCTGGTCTCGAACTCCTGAGCTCAAACAATCCGCCTGCCTCGGCCTCCCAGAGAGCTAGGATTACAGGCGTGAGCCACCGTGCCCGGCCCCTTATGAGTTTATTAATAACATTTTCTTTTCCCTAGCTTACTTTATTGTAAGAATACAATATATAATACATACACAAAACATGTGTTAATTGACAGTTTATGTTACTAGTAAGGATTCTTCTGGTCAGCAGTAGGCTATTAATGGTTAAGTTTTGGGGGACTCAAAAGTTTTACACAGATTTTTATTTTTATTTTTTTTTTTGAGACAGAGTCTCACTGTGTTGCCTGGGCTAGAGTGCCGTGGCGTCCTAGCTCACAGCAACCTCAAACTCCTGGGCTCAAGCGATCCTCCTGCTTCAGCCTCCCGAGTAGCTGGGACTACAGGCATGTGCCACCATGCCCGGCTAATTTTTTTCTATATATTTTTAGTTGTCCGATTAATTTCTTTCTATTTTTAGTAGAGACGGGGTCTCACTCTTGCTCAGGCTGGTTTCGAACTCCTGAGCTCAAACAATCCACCCGCCTCAGCCTCCCAGAGAGCTAGGATTACAGGCGTGAGCTACCACGCCCGGCCTTTACACAGATTTTTGACTGCATGGAGTGTCGGTGCCCCTAACCCCTGTGTTGTGCAGTGGTCACCTGTATTTTCTAACCTTACAAAATTTATTTCTATCATTATGTTTCTGGTAATACGTTCTATTTGCGTTTACCTTTGTTTGCACTCGTCATAGACCATCGCGTGAGAACAGACACTTGGCTACGTTTGTTCCATTGTGATTGCTCTTCAGCAGGTCCTGGCCCAGAGCCTTCACACATGGGTCTGAGTAGATGGCGTTTGGTCTAGGATCCCTGCAGCCCCTTTATTAGACACGTCTCTGCGGGGAGGCTTCCAGGGATTTCACCTCTTGATCATCTCTTCTCTTGTCACTTAATTTTCGTTAACTCTAAAAACATCCACATTCACAAAAGGTCATCAACAAAAAATAAAAATAAATAATAACATAGAATGAATATTTTAAAAAGTAAAATGTATCTTAACCCAAAACACAGAGTAATTTCAAAAATGCGCCTTCGGATAATAGGAATACGGTGATTGGTGGAATGGTTTTGAGCTATTTAGTTTACAGGGATTTTTATTTTATTCAGCCTTACAACCTTGGTGGGTCAGGTGACATTGATTTGACTAGAGCAAAGACAGTGACTTCTTCAAGGAGCAGATATTTCTCATCTTACATGTGAATCACAAGTTATTCCTTATTAACCATTATGCTGGCTGTCTCTTGAGAATCTCTTACCACATACCAGGAGAGTGGCTTTAAGCACTTCCATGTGTGAATTCACTTATTCCTCATGGCAGGTCTGTGAGGCCAGTGGTGATATTATGCTCATTTTTAGTTGAGGAAGCTGAGCTATGTTGACATGGCTAGTAAGTGAAACTGTGCAAGTCTGGCTTTAGAGCCTGCATTATTTTCTTTTCTGAGACAGAGTCTTGCTCTGTCGCCCGGGCTAGGGGACAGTGATATCATCATAGCTTACTGCAACCTCGAACTCCTGGGCTCAAGTGATTCTCGTGTCTCAGCGTCCTGAGTAGCTGGAACTACAGACATGTACCCTCACGCTTGGCTACTTTTTTCTATTTTTTATAGAGATGGTGGTGTTGCTCTTGCTCAGGCTGGTCTCAAACTTCTTCCTGGCCTCAAGTGATCCTTCCACCTCGGCCTCCCAGAGTGCTAGGATTACAGGTGTGAGCCATGACACCCTGCCTGGTTGGGTTTATTTAATAATTAGAATATTGCTTTGGTTTCTTTTTTATCTATTTTGCTCAGTTGTATTTTTCTAGGAATTGTTTGAGCACTTCATCAAACTTTTACCTGTTCCCCTACACTGAGGAATTAAAAAGCTCAAAAACCTTCAACCTAAAGTTTGAACTAAAGATGTGGACAGTATCTATATTATTTTAAATGACTGTTCAATCTGTAACAGTTTTTTCATTTTCGACCTTGTTTTTTGTCCTGTCTCCCTTTTTCCTTGATCAGTCTTAATAGTATTTGTCCTCACAGAGTGAGACCTTGTCTCAAAAAAAAAATCCTTTTTTCATACTAAGTCTTTGAAATCTGGTGTGTATTTTATACTCAGGAACATCTGAATTTGGACTTGCCACATTTCAAGTGCTCAATACCCACATGTGACCAGTAGCTACCAAATTGAATGTGTAGCTCTAGTCTTGTGTTAGACTTTGGGGATAAGCTTAAAGGTATCTAAGATTTCTCTTGACTTTACTTTTTTTGTTTTTTTAAGAGAGATGAGGTCTTGATATGTTGCCCAGGCTTACGTGAGTGGCTATTTTGCAGGCATGATTATAGTACACTACAGCCTCAAACTCCTGGGATCAAGTGATCCTCCCACCTCAGCCTCTGGAGTAGCTGGGACTACAGGTGTACACTACCGTGCCCAATTTGACTTTGCTTTTTTTGAATCAGGCTTGTTAGTAATATTGAAGTGTGATTGTCAAGGTTAAAAAGAGAGATTTCACAAGCTCTTTGGTATAGATTTTTGTTAAATTTTCTAATGTTTATATATACTAGTAAGTATTATATCTTACAGTTACAATTCTATATATAACCATATATATCTTATACTTAATGTCAGAAAAAATGTTTAAGCATTTATTTGTAGAAAACATAATCTTTGTTTTTTAATCAAAATATGAGATTATAGTTATAAAAATACTGAAAATGAAATATGTTTCCAGAAATTCTGATAGTAAAATACCTACCTTTTCACTACAAATGCAAGAATTTTTGTGCCTTAGGCCTAACTTTATTGGAATCAAACAAAGGTAAAGCTTCTAACTGTGCAGTGAATTGTCTTGCCTATGGTTAAGTTGGTTTACCATTCCTTAGCTGATGGTCTTTTACCAGTTATCTTCTCTTGGTAAAGTTTAAAAAATTTGTTACCGGACCCTTCAAGAGTTCCTGTCAGCCCTGGAGAGTGTCTCATTAGTGCTGTGGTCTGCAAGTGGAGGCAGAGGAGAGGCAGGCCATAGCTGCAGGGTGCTGTCTGCCTCAATGGGATCTGTCAGATGTGGATGAAATAATGAGTTGTGAGTCAGCATCTGGCAGGGAGCCCTCAGCCTCCTTGCTCTGTGCTTGGCACAGGGGTAGGCGCTGGGGACCCTGAGACCCTAAGACACGCCCTTCTTTGCTGAGAGAGCGTTGAATTCAAGAACTTCTGCACATTACCAGCTGGCCTACCCTTCAGCTTCCAGAGGTCCTCTTTTTAGGAAAGTTTGCTTTTCTGATGATAAAAGTAATGCGTGCTCATTGAGAAATTTTAAGTTAAACAGAGAACACAGAATAAAATGAATTTTTCCTAATTCGATCCTCCTCCCTCTTCCCAGGAGAGACTGTAGCAGTGTGACATTTCATTTTACTCTTTTGTTTGCAGCCCTTCCGCTCCATAGGAGTTTTAGTGTCTATTCAGTCACCCTTCTCTGAACAGTTTTGTGAGTGTGTCTACCCCATAAAGTTCTTGGGAGAGAGATGGGGCGTGGAGGCCCAGGTATGCACATGACTGCTTTGGAATGTCTTCAGGTCACTTAATTTTCAAATTGTTCCCATTTAAGTTGTCTGAATAAAAGCCTTTTCCAGCCTCTGTTTAATATAAGTGGTTTTATTTTACCCTATTGTGATTTCTAGATATTGCTATGAAGACTATTAACATTGTATACAAAATGGCTGGTTACTGTGATTTTCAAGTACCTTCAGATTTTGAAGGGAATGCAAACTGCAGTCTGAGAAGTTAGTAAGTAGCCTTTGATGTCAAGCCTTTGATGAAAATTATTGATTTATTTCTTAGAGACAGGGTCTCACTGTCACCCAAGCTGGAGCTTCCGGCTCCTGGGCAGCCAGGATTACAGGCACACACCACCACACCTGGCTAATTAAAAAATTTTTTATTTAGAGACAGGATCTCACTGTGTTGCCTCTGCTGGAGTGCAGTGGTGTCTTTGTAGCTTGCTGCAGCACCCAGCTGCCAGGCAATTCTCCCACCTTAGCCTCCCACGTAGCTGGAAATACAGGTGTACGCCACCATGGCTGGCTAATTTTTCATTTTTAATTTTGTAGAGACAGGGTCTCACTGTGTTGCTCAGGCTAGTCTAGAACTCCTGGCCTCAAGCGATCCTCCTGCCTCAGCCTCCCAAAGCCCTGGGGTAATAGGTATGAGCCACCACGCCCAGCCATCTATTGACCTTAATAGATTACTTGTATTTTAAACATTGTTAAAGAGTAATATGTTAGAAATACATATTTTCAGAGCTTTAAGTCTGCTGCTGTTAATAAATCCAAGCTGTTTTGCCCTTTTGCTGTATGGTACTTGAATGTAGAGACCTGAAGTATTTTACAAATATTTGCTGTGCTGTCAGATGACAGAGCAGTAATGCTAAACTTGTCCTGGCATCTGGACTTGTTCTGAAGATTGCTTAGACATTTTTTTCTTCTGGATAAGTAGCATCAAAACAAATAGTAATTATATTGTTTAATAGACTTAAAACAGGGCAACTGCATTTGTATAGAGTTACAATTTTTTTGTAACTACATGGAAAGGGTCTTAAGTATTAATGTTAAGGCAAGCAGTGCCTCTTGCTCAAAGAACCTGCATGTGCTTTGGGAAGCTGAATTCAGGAAAGGAACAGAGAAGGTTGCAGATATTTTAGTGACCACCCATACAGCGATCCCTGGACTTCAGTGCAGGCAGCTAGTAAAAGATAGTGTATAAAAATCCAGAAAATTATGGTTGAAGTAAGCAAGGTAATGTGGGTTATTGATTGGACTTATCATTTTAGTTCCCTCAATGAGCATTTCCTGGGTGCCTGCTGGATGCTGGGTGCATTATGGGGTTTTAAAAGTGTTGAGTGTCTGATGAGAAGATGGACACGTGGAAGGTACTTTTGTGGTGTAATGAATGTACGATAGTCTGTATAAAGCACAGAAGTTTTACAGGACTTGTATTAATAGTAATTAGCTATGTGGTGACATGTATCTGTTGAGGGGTGGGGAGCAAAATTTACAGAAAAAAGTGATACCACAGTAGGGTTCGAAAGGGATGCCTAGAAGTTGTCTGGTAAAGGAAGGGGAGATTGGTGTTTTAGGGTGGCAGGAAGCAAGAAAGGCACATAGTTGGATGGGGCAGGAATGTGGAATAAGAAGTTTCAACTGAGTAATTATGCAGGGACGCAGGAGTTGCATGTCATGCTTTTACCTTTGCTGAGAACTTGATCCTTTTAGGCAATGGGAACAATTGAAGGGTGTAAGGCAGAGGATGTTCTGGTCACATGTGCAATGTGAGATGGCTTTGACAGGAGACAGAGGATATGTGGGGACAGACAGACCTGAAGCCTGGGTGGCAGGAGATGAGAATGGCATCAGCACAGGCACAGTTTTGTGTGCATCGTGTGTTAGCCTTCCTAGGGTGGTATAATCTGGGATGTGCCACTGTCACCTGAGAAGCTCTTTTATTGTTTTTATGCCCTGAAATGACCTTTTTTTCCTTCATGTTTGTAAGAAGTTTACCTGTAAAGTCTTTTTTGTAAGTCTGAGTTTTTCATGTTTAATTTGGAATTTCTTTTTGGAAACTACTTTCAGAACTGGAATATAAGCCTAGCAAGAAAACAAATGCTATTATGATTCAGCCTCTTTTATTATACACATGTCCCTCCCCCCTACGCACACTTGGACATGCATACACACACTGGCCACAGCTGGCAACTTTTTGCAGGGGGAGAGATGAGATCTCACTGTGTTGTCCAGGCTGGTCTAAAGTCCTGGCCTCAAGCAATCCTCCCACCTCCACCTCCCGAAATGCTAGGATTACAGGTGTGAGCCACTTGCCTAGCCCAGATGACAACTTTTACTTGAGAGTAGAAAATCAGTTTACTCGGAAAGGGTAAAATACATTATGGGTGTAGTACTTAGTTGTTAGTGGTGTTCTGGAAGTGTTTTCAGGAATATTGCCATCTTAGGAATATGTATTAATACATATTTTCCTATGGAAAAATTTCTGGGTTACTTTAGTCCCTTACATTAATATATAAACATTTTATATCTTTATACATTTAATCTATCTATATGTGTATAGGATTTTGGGGACACTAGTATAATGTTCATTCTGGTACATTAATTTTTAAAAATAAATGTAATTGGGCTTCTATTTCCAAGCAAGATGTAGTAACTGGAACTGGAGTTATCCTCCTGCCTTAAACAAACAAAGGATAAAATATACCATGTAACAGTTTTCTAACATTGGACTACAGGCAGGGAGGACAGTGATCCCCTAAGAGAAGGAAAACAAACTAGGTGAGCGCTAGGATTGTTGGAACTTGGTGCCTGGAGAGAGATTGTAGGCCATGGCTTGGGGAGTAGCCCAGAGCCTGATGATTTCCTTGAGTTGGGGCACTGAGTTGCCAGTTTGGGGAAGCCAAAGTAAATTTGCAGAGCAAAGTACTAGAGCGGAGAGAGCTGCAAAGAGAGCAAGCTCTGGAGATATAAATAGGGTTCTCCTTAAGTCTTTAGCTGAGTATTGATGAGCACATGCATGGGAGGAAATTCTCTGTGCCCTGGAAGTATTGGAACAATCCTTGGAGCTCATACAGGACCTGGAACCTTTTGTGTTCCCACTAGCCACAGTGGGAAAATCTTACAGCACAATAGGATGCTGGGTAGCATGCTCAGAGAGCATTGCCTAAGTAGTGGGGAAGATGAGAAGTGCTCTGATTCTGCCTTACAAAGCTCACAGGCAAGCCTTGAAAGGACCAGACTCCTCCTACCCATGGCCCACAACTAAGCTCAAATATTTGGAGGAATGAAAACATACAATTAATATATTTTCATGAATACCTAACAATTCATGCTCAGCCCAGAAACTTGGAATTGCCCTTGACTCCCCTCCTTCTCTCACCTCTCACTCCTGGCCTGCTAGCATCTTGTCACCTCTGCCTCCTGAAGCCTTGGTCCTAGCCACTGCCTTCCGGCTCTTGCAGCCAGATAGTCTTGTGTCCTTCATCGCTCCCTTGCGGTCCCTTCTCTACACATGGCCTCAGAGTCCCACTGCTGCTCCTTGCCCTGCAGTCTCTTCTCCCACTCCTCTGTGTCCCCCACCACTACACCACCGCCTGCTGCCTCAGGGCCTTTGTGCTTGCTCTTAGCCAGGCTCTCTCCAGGTGCTTCATATATCTCCTCCAGTCACTTCTCAAGGAGGCCCTCTCTGTCCACCCCAAATGAAAGGGCACCTTTCACAGCACCAGATGGCTCTTTACCGCTTAACGTTTTTCTCCTTATCAGTTACCACCCTCTGGTGTTATTTTTTCTACTTAGCTGTCTTATTTATTGTCTTTGTCTTTGACAAGGGCAGAGATCTTTGTTTTACTCACCCCTGTACCCCAGTGCCTGGACCAGTCCCTGGGTACATGGTACACTCCCAGTAAATCCTGGGTGATCCGTGAGTGTGTGGCGCGCTGGAGTCAGCTCTGTTATGATTTTAGGCTTGAGGACCTTTGTAACCGTGGAGCCCTGGAAAAGTCTGATGGTTGTGACTGTTCTGTCGGTGATGGGGGTTTTCTAGGACCTAGGGAAACAAGATGGCTTTACAGTGTGAATTTTTTCTTTTTTTGAAATTGTCATAATTTAGACTTCTGGGATCTGTTGATAAGGGAAAAGACATTGATCCTCTTGGTATTTGGTGGTTTGAGAAGCAGTCTGGAGCTTTCTAGGATACCACTGGGAGCTAGTCTCCGGTTCTTTCCCCTAGTACCCCAAATATTCAAATGGCTGCTGAGCTGGGTTTGGGAACCCTTGTGACAGGAGTAAGCAGTTTTGATCACTGATTTATAAAAGCACATAAGAATACCACTGGGTATCTTTTGAGTCTCAGTGGTGCTTATTCATTCTTTCAGTCACTGGTTTGTTGATTTATTCATTCAGCCTCCTGTTGAAGTACCTGCCACCTGTTGGCCAGTGGGAACTTTAGAAAGAGAGCCTGGGATCTCTGTGAGAGCTCTCAGTGGGCAGTGGGGCCAGGCTGTTGTGTGCACTCATAGTCCAGGGAGGGAGTGTCCAGGCTGAGGGAGAAGCTTCGAGTCTGGCTGGGCAGGCCTGGCTGGGCCCTGAAGGAGCTTGGGGACAGTTGGAGAGCCTCCTCGCCCCTGGTGTACACTGGACAGGTGCACTCCCATCGCATTAGAGACCGAGGGGTCTGTCACCTTGACCCCACGGTGTGCTCTGGCTCTGAGCACAGGCAGAACAGTGGCTGCCTCTGGCTTCTCTGCTGACTTGTTGCCCAGGTGTGCTGCTCTTGAGTCTCTTCTCGGGATTCGCAGGGTGGGTCTTTATAAGGTGCAGAGGTAGCGCCGTGTGATGTGCCTGTCTTGGGATCATGCTGATTTGGGTTAAGATCTTGGCCCCTCTGCTTGCTGGCCTTGGTACTTTAGGACTGTTTTCGGACCTGCGATCGTTGGTTTCATTTTCTGTGTTTTTGTGTTTTTAAGGCTAATTTTACTTTCCTGATAGGGTAGGTGGTAGTTTTTCAGAAAGGTTCTAAGGTGTAATCTTGCCTCTTCAACCTACCTCCAAGGCCCCTGTCCTCATCTTCAACCCACAGTTATGTTGAAATGAGGTAGCTGGAGATGAATTCATCATTATCATTGCTGAGCTCGGAGGGGAGCAGGGTCTTGGGTATAGCCTGCCAGGAGGCTCCTGTTTATCTTGAACCTAGAATTTGGACAGCCCACCTCATAGATGGTTTGGATCAGCAGACACACTTAAGCCAGAACTGCTGCCTCTGGCTTGAGCCCTGGGTGCAGATGCCTCTAGAATAGTGACTTAAAACTTTGTTGATCGTGCTTTCTCATAGTCTGAAAATTGACCGTTTCCAACACCTGAGGGGATGTAATACAGAAGTCAAGGTGAAGGGGTTATTTGGACAGTTTTCTAACTCCTACTAAGATTTTCTTGATGGTATTACTATTTTATTTGAGGTATTATAAGTTTCTAGAACAAAAGGTTCAGTTTTATTCAACAAGTTTCCTATATTGTGTTTCTCTATATAAACATAGAATGCATTTTAAATTTAGAACTATATATGTATTTTAAGAATCCTGGCTTTGTGGATCTGGTTTTGAAAACAGAATTTTTTTTTCTATTCCAGACTCCTTTTAGTTTTGGCGTGAATCATAGGACACCACCCTACCCCGCTGGGGATTACTGTCTTCTATGCAGAAGTGAACGGAAAGATTCTTCATTCTTAGAGAGTGGAATTAAGACTGCGAGCAAACTGGCCCTTTCCACGGCTCCCAAGGGCAACAGCGTGCTGCACCTGCCGCTGTGGGTGTGCCCAGACTGCCGCAGGACTGTGGAGAAGGAGAGGCATGGTGGCCTCGACCAGCCAGTGGTGAGTGGCTGCCAGCACGGACAGCTTCACAGTGTGGGCTCACTGACTTGCTGGCTTCTCTCCTGTGGGTTTGGGGCCAACTGGCAGAGAGAGAAATTGATCTTCATTTGCCTTCAGGGGGCACACCCTTCTGCACCATCTTCTGGCCTATGCCCTCTGTAACATTCCTCCTGGTCTTCTCTGGCCACACCTGTAGTAGGTGGTAGGGTATCTGCCACCCTTGCCTGGACACACTTGGTCACCAAGCTGTGGGAACCCAAAGGGTGTTTTCAGCTTTTTTAGACTGGGCTTAGAATTTCTTTGGTGATGCAGTTTCCCGAAAAGCTAGTGGGCTTTTCTTGTGTTTAGTTCTAGACAATTCCATGTGCAGATAACTCACCTGATATTCTTTCCCTGATAAAATTCTCAAGCCTGGCTCCCCTTCCCTTGATTCCACGCCTCATCTGGACAGAGGCAGCCTTGAGGCCCTAATGCTTGGTTGGGAGGACCACACCCATAATCTGATCTTCAACCTAGCATAAGTCCCACTGGGTCCTTATTCCAAAAAGGCTTTTTTTTTGCCTTGTTAGTATAGTGTTGAGTAAAGAAAGAAAAATAATTTAAAAAAAAAAAAAAGGCTTTCAAATCCATTTGGGTTCTAGAAGGAATTGGCTTTTGCAACCATTTTAAGCCCCTGGAGTCTTCTCTTCCCTTTGATTTCTGCATGTAAACAGCTAATTTTTTTCTGAGCTATTCTCTTTACCTTGCTACACAAAGCCAGTAACAACCAGCATTCACTGCTGTTCTGTTTTCTAATGCGGGACTGCTTCCAGGCTATTCCTGGAGTACTTTGCTTTTGTATGGTGTGGGTGTCCACTTGCTTGCCTCTTGCCGCCAACCACTAAGTCAACGACCCCTTGAAGGCAGCGCCCCAACTCCAGTGCCAGTTTCTGTAGTAGTGCTTTAATAGCTAGCTGATCCTTGGGGTCTCTTTGCTGTCAGAACTCTTCTTTATAAACTTTTATTTTATAAAATTGTTTTTGAGAGGGAGAGTGGATTCAGTGCGACTGGGAAGGAACAGGAGGTGGGGAAGATCTCAAATGGTCTCTATGAGAGGTGAGCACAGCAAGCTGCCATGGCATCTGGGTTGCAGGCGAGGTTGACTGTGGGCCCCGCTGAAGGAGGAGCCCATCACAGTGTAGTGGCCCATATTTCCCCTTCAGTGGTGACTTTTTACTCTGTTCTTTTTCCTCCTCAGCAGCTTCTGGGTGTTGGACCGAGAGCAAGATGGGGTGGGGGTTGGTCAGGGTCGGGTTGGCTGTGTGGGCTCAGTATGAAGACAGACCTCTAGGGCCTCAGAGCAGGCTGCTCCCCTGTGCTGTCAGGTACCACGCAGCCCACATTTCTCCTGGCCTGGCCCACCTGTCCCTGTGTTACTTCCACAGCCAGTTTGTCTGGGGTCCTGTCTCACCCAACTGCGGGCATCTTCACAGGCTTGGCCCACAGCAGACACCTAGAAATGGTGGTTGAATAAGGAACAAGCCTACCTTTGATTGATATCCAACGATGTTTTGTGGACTTGAAAGCGTTTAAAATGCTCATCCTGCACAGTAGAGTTCATGCCTGGGGACTGTGGATGTATTTCATGGGTGTGTGAATTCTCTGACAATTAAAAAAATTTTCTCTTATAATTGTGGGAGGAGGGGGGCACATTTAGATCACTGGCCTGCTGTGTATCAGTGGACTTTACTACCTGAGTTCCATGTCCTGCTGTGCTTCAGGGGGCACTATTTGCCACAGACTATTGAGGAAAGAGTATCGATTGTCTTTTTTTTTTTTGAAACAGAGCCTCACTCTGTTGTCCGGGCTAGAGTGCCATGGCGTCAGCCTAGCTCACAGCAACCTCAAACTCCTGGGCTCAAGCAATCTTCCTGCCTCAGCCTCCCGAGTAGCTGGGACTACAGGCATGCGCCACCATGCCCAGCTAATTTTTTTTTTATATATATATATTTTAGTTGTCCAGCTAATTTCTTTTTTTTTTTTTTTTTTTAGACGGAGTCTCGTTCTGTTGCCCTGGCTAGAGTGAGTGCTGTGGTGTTAGCTTAGCTCACAGCAACCTCAAGCGATCCTACTGCCTCAGCCTCCCGAGTAGCGGGGACTACAGGCATGCGCCACCATGCCTGGCTAATTTTTTCTATATATTTTTAGTTGTCCAGATAATTTCTTTCTATTTTTTTTTAGTAGAGACGGGGTCTTGCTCTTGCTCAGGCTGGTCTTGAACTCCTGAGCTCAAACAATCCGCCCACCTTGGCGTCCCAGAGTGCTAGGATTACAGGCATGAGCCACCGCACCCAGCCTAGATTTTATGATTTTTGATGAACACGCACAATGCCTGTCATGGTCATATTATATACAGAATAAGCACTCAATTTCAGATTTGATTGTACTTATACAACTATATTTGTGGAGGATTTCTTATGAAAATTTGCATATTTAGATTGCAAGCCAAATAAAGGGAGGACTATTTATATATTGACATGATTGAGAATGGCAAAGTAAATTGTGAGCCACTCAAAAGTCTGCAATAATTTGTGAAAAAGTCTATCACTCATACCAATTTAGTGTAACTTTTCTTAAAAAGGTGGTGTAGTACAGTCTTTACTCTTGGTTCTACCACTTTGAGGAACTCAAAAAGTTATATCATTCTTTAAATTTAAATTACCTTTTAATGGTCATTATATCTGCCTCTACTTAGCTTCAAGCATATGAATGTAAGTGATAAAAATGCATGTGAATGGTTTTTGAAGAAATTGTGTTATTTGGTAAACATATCTTAAGATATTTGAAAATGTAGCATTTTGGTCAAAGACTATTGATATTCAGGATATTTGTTGATATTGGATAGCATGCAAATAAATGAGAGTCTTTTAAAAGTGAAGTATTAAATAAATTGGCTTCAAATCTGTGTTTTTATATAAATTTTGCTGTAGTTACATTTATCTTTAACCTCAGCCAACTGTCACAATCACAACATATTTTGTGAGTGAATTTTTATGAACTTCATAAATTTTAAATTAGAATTTTATCATAACATTTAAATAAGGGAATAAGCTACTACTTGTAGAATGGAAGGGCAAAGAAAGACACACTAAGCCTTTTATTTATGCTTTCTCTTAATCTTAAATTATACCTTAGCATCCTAGACTTTAGTAAACAGTGTTCTAACCAAGGTAAATAAGAAATCTCTGGAAGTTTATGTTTTTCAAAATAAAACAATGAGGCAGATAGAATACTAGGCTGTAAATCTACCCATCCCTACCAAAGAAGTGTTCAACAAAAAAATAAACAAGTTCCTATTATGGATATTTACATACATATTTTCAAGTTTGTGTGGTGTTTTTTGGATGCGAGAATTGTCTGATGCTGTTAAGTTCTGGGTGCCTTGGAGGGAGGACTGATAAGACATTTCATAAATTTTGGAAACAGGAATGAAAAAAAATAGAGAAATAAAAGTTTATATCAGCTAAAGAGGGGTTTCCATAATTCATGACACACAAATGATATTGTAGTGCAAGAAAAATGGGATCTTTCTTATATGTTTCTGGTCATGGCATTTTGATCCAAATGGCAGATATTTCTTGCTTCCTACTAATTTTGTCTTGGTGGCAAAACGATGGTGAGCCCTAAAACCCAGCCCACTGTCAAGTAGGTTTAGGAAGTTAAGTATTTATTATAGAAGAAAATGTAGTTTAGAAGAGCTTATTCTTCACAAGAAGGACAGCATGTCATATAACAGAGCAGGAAGGATTTCTGCTATATCTTTAGACTGACATGGGTTCAAATCTTAGATCACATATGTCTCCAAGACAAATTAATTAATTTTCTGAATCTTAATTTCTTAATGTCTAAAATGAGCATAGTAATATTTACCAAAATATAGAAAATATGTATAGTTCTTAGGCAGCCCTCTGCAGAGCAACTGGAAAGTACTCAGGATGCTGTAGTAGTAACAGAAGTGGGGAGGGGCATGAGAAGGGCAAGTTGAAGGAGAGGAAAAGGAGAAAGAAGGTACATAGTGGACACAGGAGTAGAGGAGGAAGACAGGGGTATAAGTTGCTACGATTATGGTTGTGTAATCCATAAAAGCATGTACTTTTAATAAAGGGAAGCCATTTATGTGCCCACAACAAAAAATGGAGAAATGTTGGACTAATGCATGATATTCAATTTTGAAAAATGGAACACTCATGAAAAAGAAGCATGAGTATTAAAAAAAAATGTCATATTGGCAAACTCAAACCTCATATCTGGTAATAAAGAGAACACTTGAGTGTGGGAGATACCTACTTCTAGAAACAGACCTCTCCTTCCTGCTTCCATTGTTGCCCCCACATCTCCATTGGTAATGGGTGAGAGATATGGAGGAACTGCGAGTTTTGATGGGAACATGGCAGCAGACCACACAGAGGCTAACCACACCACCCCAAGTGTTACAAATAAAAAACCTGGGGTTTTATTTTTTTAAGAACAATACCATGTCCTCTTGTGTCCCTGTAACTGGTCTCTGTGATGCCAGAGGCACTCCTTCAGTAGTATCCTGTCTTACATCAAAGGAACCGCACCACTTATAATACATGTATTTAACAGAACAGAATAAAATCCATGCAATGGGATTCTTTTAGGTGATTCCTTATGAGAAAATATTTTATGTTGGCTATATGGTGTGAATGCCATGAAAAGCATTAAAGTATTCAAGATTAAGCATCAAATTAAAAGAAATCATTAAAAAGGACAAATCTCAATATCTACTCCTAGATTTAGATAGACAATGCTAAATTTCATCTGCTTAAAAATTAAAGTTGATAAGATTAACATACTATTTGTTAGGTAGATAGCAGGGGACCTCTGAGACTCTCCTAGGGACAGAAAGTGGGTGCCTTGCCTTGGTGCTGCCTCAAGCGATTGCCCCACTTAGGAAGAAGGACAAGGCTGGCTCTGTCTTTGTGCTGCCCTGCCTTAATCCTGCCCTGAGCAATTGCTACATCTGGGGGAGGAGAGAATGCCCTACGAATCTGCCAACCAGAACTTAGTACACCAACTGCAAAAGAACACAGAAGTACAATAGGGTGTGGAACGTGACCTAGGACAACCTAAAACTAATTATCATGTCATTAGCTTAAATCTGCGTTGCAGTTCACCCTCCCAAATGGGCTTTCAGAGAGGCTCATGAGAGATCCACAAGCGCAGTAAGACTCAGGTCATGTAACTCTCAGCTGTCCATCCACATGGTTCATGGTGACGTCTGAACCATGAGGAGGGCCCAGTCAAGACACTGTAAAACGAGACCCAGATCATAATCAAGGCCCTTTTGATATATAAGGGGACCATTTGTCATTGTGTGGTGAATGTATCTTGCTCTATAAAACTATATCTTGTTCTTGCTCTATAATCCTATCTTTCTCTCCCCAATAAACCTTGTTTTGTGCTTACCTTGCTTTCGGTGTGTCTGATCATTCTTTGGCCAAGAACACACCAAGAACCGACATTTCAGATTGCTGACCCTACATATTCAACAAAAATGTGTAGAAATAGAAATGCCTTAGAAGCAAATATCAAAACTTTGTGTTTTGTTTTGTTTTTAGACGTAGCTGTTGAACAAAAACATTGCATGTGTGTGTGATGTTTTATATTTGGCTATAAAAGAACCAAACTTAAACTGCTTTATTTGATGTGGTAACAAGATCCAAAATCATGGATTGGAAAAATTGATAGCTTAATATTTATTATTTTCCTCTTATGCAAAATAAATCTTAAATCTGCAGCCCACTATATATTTTTAAATGAAAACGTTAGCAGCTGCTACTTATCTACCACAGTCTTGTGAAATGTTAACATGTAAAGCTTCCTTAAATTGTTTTGGCAAGAAGACTGGTGACTGACATGATTAGCCAGTTTTCAAACTGCAAAACGCTCTCTGTGTTCTCCAATATTTGGTTGTTATGTAGCTCTTCTTCTAAAAGCATGAGGAGACATACATGGACTGTATTTTGAAGTACATATTTCAAATGGTTACTACTTTTTATAAACCATTAAAATTCTTCAAGGTAAGAGTTAAAGTCACAAATAATAGTTCACTCATTCTTTAGAACAGAGAACACAGCTAGTTAAGTTTAAGCTAAGCATACTTCATCTAAAAATAACAGTTGGAAAACTTGCTTCATAATTTTTTCTAAAGACTTATTAGTATCACGACCCAGAGATGCATGCTAAATCATTTTGTTCCAATGAATGAGAGAACATTTCCAGAAATTTCAGGCTTGTCAAAAACATTAGTCATCTATTTAAAAATCCATTACCATGAAATGTAACTTTTAAGGAAGAAATACATTTGTCAGCATAACTTGTACACGTTAAATGTTCACCTAAAAAAAGCTGTTGTCTTGCTCTAATGGCATAAATTATGAATACTATTCATTTTATTTTAAAAGTTTTGAATTCTTTATGAGAAATTCAATTAAATTTATTTGAAAAGCATTTAAAAAATATTTGCAGTTTGGGCCACAATTTAAATTGTGAAATAAAAGGCTTTGTCTTTTAAAAAATTTTTTCTGATATCAATGGCAAAAGTATGGCTGCATCAAGGGACAAAGGGGTGCCTTAGACAGTACCAATTCAAAAGGAACCTGTTATATTTTCAGTAGGTGAGGGCTTTGGTTCTGAGGAGTGATTTTGACTCGATTGGCAATTTGTTGATGAAGCCATCATGGTTGTCACCTTTCTCTGTTCTCCTTAAATGGCAATCATTTGTCTTTACTTTGTGAGTTTTCATGGGTAATTCTGTGCTATAGCATAAAAATGAGGTCTAAAATGCACTCTTAATTATTTAATTTGGTATATTCTATGTGCTTAAGGAATCCTTTCTGTACCTCCAACATTACAGAGTTTCAATTAGCATAATAAATAGCATAATGAAAAGGAGCTATGAAATAGGTCATAATAGCTTTTCACAGACATGCCAAATAGATGGATAATGACTGCATTTTCTGTCCTCATCTTAGTTTTAAACCACATGTCTATCTTAATAAATATTGAGTAATAGGCCTCAGACCTGTAGTCCAAATCGAATTTCTTTGTGAGATTTGAAAAGCTTGTGTATTTTTATCTGCGGAATTTTTAAAGTCTGTAGTGCCAAGAATTTAGTTTGGATAATAGCATAGGCTGCTGAATTTATTTAAAAGGGGGGAAATAGAATAAAATTAGAAAGTATTGAGGATTCACCTGCAGGATGAGATGTGCTTGTATTGAGCATATTACCACATTGCCAGGAGGTGGCAATCCATTAATTTTTGTTTTCTATGCTCTTAGTGATTTTGAGCTTTGTTATTTCTTCAGCCCTTTGTAGTTTACAAAGTTTTTTCAAAAAAGTATTCTCTTATGTGATTCTCACAATAATCTCTACAAAAAGATAGGACACATGTCCCCTATTCCTCACTTTCCATGTGAGGAGATTATAAAAAGAGAGAAGCTAAGAGACTGACTTGTGGCTACCTTATGTCAGAGTGGAACACAATCTCCCACTCCTGATTCAAGGCTCTCCGCATTGCATTCTGCTATCTTGATTCCTGAGGAAAGAGTATTTGCTGATATAATGTATTTTTATATATCCTGTGCTGATTTTAAGCCTCAAAAACATAGAGAAGGTAAGGAAGACACACTAGATGTAAAATTCTGAAAATAAAAATGTGCATTATTTATCTCTCTATCTTGTAAGGCTACCTTCACGGTTCTCACTTCTACAATAATTCAAACAAGGAAGATGAGATCCCATTGGAACCTCTGCAGTTCCTTTGAAGTATTTAGTAGGCACTAGAGAAAGTTGAGTATTTTTTTTTTAATATTGTGAAAAATTCTTGGTATCTACATAGCCTGGAAAACTTGTGAATATTTCTATTCTATCCAGGACAATAGAGAGTTAGGGGCACCTCACTCTGGCAAGAACACATGCTCTAATAGCATCTGTTCAAAGAAATCTTATGTAAAACACAAACCAGAAAGAAATTATATAAATTCACAAATAAAACCAGGTATTATTTTAATAGATTTAATTTCTATAAATTAAATTTTGCTTTGGAAAGTTACATGCCAAAAAAAGGAAGCAAGATATGTTGTTTTAAATAGTTTTTTTAGTCAAACAAATTAAGAAAACAATTGTAGTAGTACACTGTATTACCACTAATGATTTGCTTACATTAAAGTTTGGAGAATTAAACATTTACTTTATTTAGCAAACAGTGAAGATAGAGGGTAGAGATCTATATGCTAATATTTTATAAGTGTTCCTATTTTTAAAGAACGCTGAAGTGCTGGGGAGAGCTTGCATTTCACATCTAGAAAATTCACTTGGTTTTAAATATTGCTGAGATTCTAAAGAAAATGTGGCAGAAAATGTAAAGTTAATGTGTCATTAACCATAATGTAATACAATTTCATGGCAAACTGAAGTTCAAAATGTTATACTTGAATTATCATCCTTAAGAAAGACATTTCTATATGAAAGTCTTTGCTGTGTCTGTGTATTTATGGAGAGACTGTAGGAAAAATGTATATGGCTTTAAGACAAACGATGGAGGTGACAGTAAAACATTTTAAATTGATCGACTGGTGTTGCAGCCAGGGGGTAGGGCAGGATAGTACCCTTTTTTTTTTTTTTATCTTTAAAATACATAACTTGTGCATTGGCAAAAATTCAAACGTGGAAGCTTTTTGTTTATATGGTTTCATAAAGTATCTCCTAATTCCTGGGTTCAAATTCTAGAATTTATCAATTGTTTTCAATGCATATGGCTGATTTGGTTCTAGTATAAAAATTAATTACTCTTGTGAATATGTGGAATATCCAATAGGCTACCCTATTCATTTATTTATTTTAATTTCCTTGTTTTTTGAATAGTGCAAATGCTCATATTTTTTAAATATGCATTTAGACTTTCAGATAATCGTATTTTTTTATTTCCATTATCCTTTCTACTCCCATCATGCTTTAGTCTGTGATATCCATTCTTCCCTTCACCATTATAAGTATAGTGATTTTTCTCAAATCATTTTAGCTTTCAGTATGATCTTTTCTCTTTTTAACATAAGAGATTTATTATTTATAAGCCATTTATTTAGCATATATTCTTAATTTGAATATATTTTATATAGCATTGCTATTTAGTTTTTGTTTAAAAGTTACATGTATATTTATGGCTTATCATACAACCAGATAAAAAGCAAGGACCATGTTTTATGATTTTCTCTATTGTCTTTTGTACTTGAACTTCATTAGACAGAATAAATTTGGATTCTTCAAATGAGCTTCATTTGCACTAGCTGGAGTCGAATGCCAAATATCCCTTTTTAAGGATTAAAAAATATATTAAATGTTGAAAGAAATTTACTTATTTCTAATATACAATTTCATAACTCAAATAAATAGAGGAGCGCTTTAGTTAAGGCCTTAATGTGCACAAAAATGAAATGTGTAATCTCTGAGGGATTAATGCTAGAAAAGAAAATACACTGAAGATACAGGTGTGAGCAGGAAACAACACTAGAATGATCACTTTTCCTGTGGAGTTTGCATTCTAGTCAAGACCTTCCCACTCGGTATAACCTTCATCCCTAATCATCAGTGTGACACACAGCACCTGGAAGGGTCCATGGGCTGGATGCTTTGTCCATTCATTCATGTGCCACACAAATATTATTTTTTTCTCTTTGTGCCATTACATGAATGAGGTTGCAATAATATAGTTCTTTGACTCATTCAAGCGGCAAAATTTATTCATCATTCACTATATACTAAGGATTGAGCCTTTGGTAAAAGCTCCTAGGCTCTGTAACTTCCGCAGGTTAATTGTTCCTCAGGTTAGGCCTGGTCCCTCTATGTTAGTTCTTTTACATATGTGTAACTTTCCTTCACCAAACTCACATTGGTTGCAATTTTACATTTATTTACATGAATATACTATTATTACTCCACAGAAAGATTGGCATCTCTACTAGGAAAGAGATGGTCTTGGTTTTGATTATCATTAAATTTCTAGTATAGAAAAGAGATAACTTGTTAATACTTGTTAATTTAATGAATGATTATATTCTAAAAACTTTTATGTAGTCTCAGAACATGGAATTTTTATTTGTAGAAAACCATGATTAAACAGTAATTAATCATATTTCCATGTATCCTATATTATTTAGATTTTAATATTTTGCTCTTTCATAAAGTGATAATAACTTGATATTACTGTTTACTCAAATTTGTGTTTACTCAAAATGTGTGCATTTTTCTTTAGAGTTGCAATTACTTTTGTAAATTTTTTATTCTATGCTGATCATCATCCAAACACAACTGTCATTTTGAAATAGTTTCCTTTTGATTCTTAAAATATAAAAAATGTGCTCCTCAGAAAAATAATATTTTAAGAACAAATTTATAATTGTTACTCCTAGATTCACCTGAAAATGAATAAAAGTAAATGGATTCATTTTTAAAACCTCATCTTTATTAAAGCTATATGCCACAATTTTATGTTAAATCCTTAAACCAGATAGGATGCAAATTGCCTCAAATTAAATGAAGACAAATAGCATAAACACATAATTACCCCTTTTAAAAACATATTCATTGAAGTATAACATTTCAAAAACTGTACACATTTAACATATACAATTTGATGAGTTTGGACATATGCATACACACTCGACAGGATCACCACAATCAAGGTAATGGACATATCTAACACCTCCAAAAGTTTCCTTGGATCTCCTTTCTTCATTTTGTTTCTGCATTTTGTGGTGAAAACACTTAACATGAGAGCTACTATTTTAACAAATTTGTTAGTGCATAATAAAATATCATTAACTGTAGGTGCTATGCTATATATAGATCTCTAGAACTTACTCATCTTGTATAACTTAAATTCTATAATAATTCAACAACTCTCCATTTTCCCTCCCCTGAGACCCTGATAACGACTCTTCTATTCTCCGCCTCTATGAATTTGACAATTTTAGATGCCGCATTTAATTGTAATCACGCAGCATTTGTTCTTCTGTGACTGGCTTATTTCACATAGCATAACGTCCTCCAGTTGCATGCATGTTGTTGCATATGGCAAAATTTCCTTATTTTTAAAGGCTGAATAATATTTCATTGTGTATATATAAAAAGAATTATATATCATGTTTTCTTTATCCATTCATCTGTCAGTGGACACTTAGGTTATTTCCACATCTTGGCTATTGTGAAAAACGCTGCAATAAACATGCGAGTGCAGATATCTCTTTGAGATCTTCATGTCAATTCTTTTGGGTATGTACCCAGGAGCGGGGTTGCTGGATCATGTGATAGTAGTTTTCGAGGAACCTCCACTCTGTTTTCCACAGTGGCTGCATTAATTTATATTCCCATCATTTTAATTTCTCCATTTCCTTGCCAACCCTTGTTATATATATTTTTTTATATTATAATAACCATCCTAACAGGTGTGAAGTGATATACTATGTGTTTTTTTTTTTTTTTTTTTTTTTGAGACAGAGTCTCACTCTTTTGCCCGGGCTAGAGTGAGTGCCATGGCGTCAGCCTAGCTCACAGCAACCTCAAACTTCTGGGCTCAAGCAATCCTTCTGCCTCAGCCTTCAGAGTAGCTGGGACTACAGGCACGTGCCACCATGCCCGGCTAATTTTTTCTACATATTTTTAGTTGTCCAATTAATTTCTTTCTATTTTTTAATAGAGATGGGGTCTCACTCTTGCTCAGGCTGGTCTCGAACTCCTGAGCTCAACAATCCGCCCGCCTCGGCCTCCCAGAGTGCTAGGATTACAGGCGTGAGCCACCGCGTCTGGCCTACTATGTGGTTTTGATTTGCATTTCCCTGATGATTAGTGATGTTGAGCATCCTTTCATTTACCTGTTGACCATTTGTATATCTTCTTTAGATAATGACTATTCAAGTCCTTTGCGCATTTTGTAATAGAGTTTTTTTTTTCATTTCCTTGCTATTGAGTTATAAGAGTTCCTTATATATTTTGGATATTAACTTTCCATCAGATATATGATTTGCAAATATTTTCTCCCATTCTATAAGTTACCTTTTCACTCTGGTGATTTTTTTTCTTTTTCTGTGTGGAAGTTTTTTACTTGATGTGATCCCATTTGTCTAATTTTGCTTTTGTTACTTGCGCTCTCAGTATTATATCCAAGAAATATTTGCCAAGCCCAATGTCCTGATGCTTTTTCCCTATGTTTTCTTCTGGTAATTTTACAGATTTAGGTCTTACGTTAAATCTTTAATCAATTTTGAGTTGCTTTTTGTGTACAGTATAAAGTCCATTTTTATTCTTTTGTATGTGAATATCCAGTTTTCCCAAGACCATTTTTGAAGACTATCTTTTCCCTATTGTTATATTCTTGGCACCTTTATCAAAAATCAGTCACACACATACATGTGGGTTTACTTCTGAACTCTGTATTATATACCATTGGTCTACATGACTGTTTTTATGCCAGTTGTACTGTTTTATTTAGTAGCTTTGAAGTATATTTTGAAATTAAGAAATGTGTTACCTACAGCTTTGTTCTTGATCCTCACGATGTTTTTTTCTATTCAGGATCTTATGTGGTTCCATATGAATTTGGGGATTTTTTTTTTCTATTTCTGAAAAATATGTTAGTGGGATTTTGATAGGGATCGAATCTGTGGATTGCTTTGGCTCATGCAGATATTTTAACAATATTAAGTCGTCTGATCCATGAACACTGGATATCTTTCCGTTTATTTGGATATCTTTTTAAAATTCTTTCATCAGTGATTTGTGTTTTCAGTGCACAAGTATTTTACCTCTTGGTTAAGTTTGTTTCTGAGTACTTTATTCTCTTTTTGATGTTATTATAAATGAATTGTTTTCTTAATTTCCTTTTCAGATAGTTTATTGTTAGTGTATACAACACAACTAAATTTTGCCTGCTGATTTAGTGTCTTGCAACTTTGGTAATTTTTAAAATTAGTTCTAATAGTATTTCTGTGGCAACTGTATGTTTTTCTATATATAAGATCATGTCATCTGCAAAGAGATATAATTTTACTTCCTCTTTTCTAATTTGGATGCCCTTTATTTCTTTTCCTTGTCTACTTGCTCTGGCTTAGGACTTCTAGTATTACATTGAAAAGAAGTGGTGTGAGTCGTTCTCCTTGCCTTGATCCTGATTTTAAAGGAATAGATTTCAGTTTTTCACCATTGACTATAATGTTATCTATGGGCTTTTCATACATATAGCCTATATTATGTTGAGATATATTTCTCCTATAACTAGTTTTTTGAGAATTTTTATCATAAAAGAATGTTAAATTTTGTCAAATGCTTACTTTGCATCTATTGTGATGATCATGTTATTTTTATCTTCCATTCTTTATTATGTAGCTTATCACGTTATCTGATTTGCTTATATTTTCTTCCCAGGCATAAATCCCACTTGGTCATGTTGTATGATCCTTTTAAGGTGGTATTGAATTTAGTATTTTGTTGAGAATTTTTGCAACTATGTCCATCAGGGATATTTGCCTGTAGTTTTCTTTCTTTCTTCCTTCTTCCTTCTCCTCTCCCCTCCCCTCCCCTTCCCTCCCTTTTCTTTTCTTTTCTTTCTTTCTTTTTTTTTTTTTTTTTGCAGTGTCTTTAAGACAAAGCCACACATGACTACTGTCTTGAACAGCAGGGTGTGGTAATAGCACTGAGTGGTAAACGTTGGAGACAAGTAGAAACACGGATCCTAGTCCCTTGGAGCTTCTGTTCCCAACATGGAAAAGACCTTGTGATAGAGTTAGACAAGCAATTTTGCAGAGTCTCTTTGCAGAGTTTATCTTATTTTTCCAAATTAGAATGGAGAGCCCACAGATTGATTCCCCTTTATCCAGAGTCAGAGCCTCAACCTCTGAAGGGGCTCCCACATTATGTGCAACAGTCTTGATTCAGGGAGGTCTGGCCTATGAAAATAGAGATCTAGTCACTTCCTTCGCACCTCTACTACTTTGCTTTCAACTTCATCCCTGGTGTTTCTTCTTTTGGTCTGTATATACATCAATTCCTGGTCATAGAAGGCCCAATCTTCATTTTCTATCAATTTCACTGTGATACCTTATTATGGTTAGCAAGGAATTCCAGAGACTTAACTTTTCAAAAGATAAAGAATTAAGTCAATTAATGAAATCCTCCTCTTGGGATATATGGTGAAACTTATACTTTGCAACACGTTCTTAAAGTCTCTGTATAACTGATTATTATGTTTGACATTCCATATGAATCACAACTTATAATTCTTTGCATAATTCTCATTTTGCTCAGAGGTATTGAATTTACCTGCAGTTCCCCTCTGTTTATTACCCTGTCCATCTACACTGACAGTAAAATATATTAATTCATTGTATAATATTTGCTTTTTATAAAATAAATGTATTGCCTGCAAATATAAACACACATGGATTTGAAAATAAAGATATATTCTTAATAAAGAAAATATAAATGTGAATAATGTGAATTACTTTTTGAAAGGAATAGGCATTTATCTTCTATTTTTTCTCACTTGTAATATCTTTATAGTTTTTTAAAAAAATCTTAATAGTATATTTTATTATAAAAAGACAAAAAATATTAAATTATTAAAAACATTAGAAACTAAAGTTGCTCCTTCTGTTCTTTCCCAAGCAAAAACCTCTCACGTAGCTGAAAAGTTTGCTCTCTAGAAAACACTGTTTCACCTCTCTCTCTTTCTCTCTCTCTCTTCCCCTCACCCCACCTCTTTTGCTCACCAGCCTTCCAGGAAGCTAGCTTTCCACCTATGATCTAGCAAGAGAGACACATAGGAGAAAATGAAGCTAGATAAAAAGGAAATAAACCAAATTGGAAAGCAAGGAAGCACATGATGGGTAAATGATTTTTCAGTATTATTATTTTCTGATTCTTGATTAATTCAGCCACAGAATTCAGTACCATCACATTTGGTATTTAATCTGGAGAGGGCAATTACCAACAACAGTAGCTGCTACCACCAAGGAAGTGGATCATGCAGTAGGATTCTAGAACTGCTGAGTGGGTGACAATGCAGGCTCTTCCTGGTCCTTTTATTAATTTATAATAATGTGACTCAGTCTTCTATGATCAAATTTCATGGACTTGTCTTACTCTGTTTTGGCAGGGCTTTATTATGTCATATGTTGTGTGTCCATGTCAGTAATACAACACTAACTTTTTCTTTTAACATATTCTTTTTGATTCAATAAACATCTATTGAATTTTTTGTCACTATATTTGTAAATGCAATTATTACTTGGGAAGTTCATGTGTGTATGTTTCGGTGTTAATCTGTTATTCTTGTCCACGTTTGGTATTTAAGTTATAAGAGTACATTTTAAAAAAACTGAAGATTTACATATTTTTTCCATGTTTGGATGAGTGTAAAAAACCAAATTGCCATTTTTTCCCCTGCAGAGACCACTTTTTTCTATATTTTAATGATACTTAAATCAACATGCCACTTATAATACATGTTCATTTAGTAGATGGTTTCTTTATTTTGCCTCCTTTCAAAAGGATTTAATCAAATCAATAATACTTCCTAAAGTCATTAACTGCTTTGAATTAAGAAAGTAAGGTATCATTTTCCGAAAATCTGCTATAATCATTATTTAAAATCTAGTAATTTGGCTGAATAGATCATTAATCACATTTTAGATTTCTTTTATAGCTATTAGTTCATTAAAGTTTTTCCCCTCTACTTGGATTAAGTTTGTTCATTTTTATGTTCTTAGATACTAACATTTTGTGAAAGTTTTCAAAATTTATTGGTATTTGCTTGTAATATTTTTTTAAAAATTCTCTTTACCTGCTTCATATTTTTCTGTGTCTTTGCTGCTGCTTCATTTGATTTTTAGAAGTTTAACTGTGTTATTAATCTTTTTAAAGAGCCAAAGTAATGGTTCTCAAAGATAAATTAAGTTTATACCTGAATGTATACATGCATAATCAATTAAGTGATAATTTGAATATAATTTCTATGTTTAAAATCATCTTTTTTCAGAAGTCTTAGAATTGATTTCATGATTCTTCAATATTTTGTACTAGGAATCTTATTTTTAGTCTTAGACTCTTTGCTTTACAAGATAACCTGGTTTACTTTCTGGAAGCTTTTAAAGTTATCCTTTCAGTTCAAAATTTTTACTAGAATGCATCTGATTTTGTTTCTTCTTTCAATAAGTGGGGCCATTTGACTTAGAAAAACTGGTAACTTTCAACAATATATATGGTGGATTTGTCCCTCAGACCCTGCTTAGCTTGGGGGGAACTTCAACAATTCTGCTGGTAATTCTTGTCTATTAAATTATTCTGAAATTTCCTCCATTGACACCAAAGTGGGGTTTCTGAGCTCTGCCTGATTTTGCCTTTAATCAGAATCATATGTTTGGTATTTTCCAGAGAATTACTAATGTTTGTTTACATTTCTCTATCTGAACTCGTTTCCTCCTTCGATCATGATTTTGTTTTTAATTTTTTCTTTTTTTTTCCAGTGGAATTAGTGAAGGGGACTGAGTGAGTTCATAGGCTACATAGTTAAGCCAAAGTGGAAATGAGTTCCTCTTGATTTAGAGGTTTCTTTACTAAGGGTATCAACCTTTTATTCGTGATCTCTATTACGGTTTATACATTCACTTGTTTTGAATTTTGTTTATAGCGTTTTAATGTGCAGAAATATATTTTATTTAATATCTATTACATTCATAAATTCTATTCCTTTATATTATGTAGACTGTTTCTATCCCAGTATTATATAATATAATAAAAATTTTCCAAGTTTGTTAGGTAAAGTTTCATTGTGTGCATACACACACACACACACATAATATCTATCTAATCTATCATGTATCTATTTATCCCGAGAGAGAAACTACTATTTAGTTATATGAGATATTCTTTGTTTTTCAAATGATGAGTTATTTTCTTCAAGACTATTTATTAAATAATGTACCCTTTCTCATATATTATTGTACACTTCACCTACTGTTTGCTACAAATTATCTTAGGCCCTAAGAAGGTGAAGATGAAAGGATGGATAACATCTCATCCTTAAGGAACTTAAAGTACAAAATGGTATATCAGGCAAATATAGGAAGAGATGTGGGAAGGTGGGTATAGTAAATTGTGAACAATTGTATTTCAATTCCTATGTTTTGTTTTTCTGTACTTTGTTGAATTTATTGTATTTGACCTCCCACTAAGCCAGATTATGGCTTTCCCAAGAGAAATTGTAAAGATGAGACCATATTTCAAAGACATCAAACTTTCGTATTTAACATATTTTTTTTTTTGTAACTCAGAAATAGGAGATTTTGAGAAGATGATTGTGTCCATATAACTTCTAAGAGTATTCTGACTACTGTTTACTAGTAGGAGACAGTAATCAGCTATAGGAAGAAAGTGAAGTTGAGAGGCTAGTGCTTTTTAAAGTGTCCTATTTCCTAAATTGTTCAAATTTTTATCCCAAGTGGCACAATTAAAAGGGGACCGTTGATTTAGGAATAAAGGCAGCCTGTACCCTTCCTTTTAAAAGATTTCTCTGAGAGACAGCAAGCCCCAGAGATAGTTCCCAACATCACATGATAGAGAGCAGTAGAGTAAATAGAGCTGCAGAAGGGGCATGAAGATCTATTAAACACTCAGGTGACCTATACGCTATTGAAGCGGCCAAATACTTTTCCTTGGTTCTTCAAGTGCTGTGAATATGACATTATCCTTGTGGCCTAGGGGAGTCTTGCAGTATTAAAGCATCATGAAGACATTGTGCAAAAATATATGGACTAGGAGCCTGAAAACCAAGTAGATAACTAGATAACTGAGCCTCTTGGAAGCGTACATTCAAGTGAAAAACTGATAAGAGAAGAAACTTCAAACCATGAGAAGTATGAGGTTGATATTGTTCCAGGCAGAAGAATTTTCACGTGAAAAGAGCTGGGGGTGTATGAGGAATTGAACCTCCAGTGGGTGGGTAAGGGGTAAGGAGGTAACTGGCAAGACAGAAGCTGTGAGAGAGTGGCAGAAACTATACCATAATAGCACACTGTTACATTGCTATAACTCAGTAACATGTTAAAAATATACTGTAGAGAAATTCTTAGCATATTATTATACTAAATTTATTTTTTCCCTTCATTGATTTGTTATTCTAGAAGAACTTTTAATGTTTTTCCAGGGAAACCTTCTGATTAAGTGGATCCTCTCCTAGGTTCTTTGTCTTTACTTGTAAACTCCATTTCTGAATGGAAATCCAGTCAAACAGGATGTCAGTTGCACTGACAAAGATCGTCTAGATACCTAATTACTGCTTTGAGAAACAATCCTCCAAGTTCAGATCAGGGACAAAAAGAGTAAACAGTAGTTCTAGGAAGAGATGACCTGTCAAACTATGACAAGCAATAAGCAACGTTAAGATAGGCAAAAGAAAAATAAAAAACTAGGATTTTTTTTAATAATCATTATTTCAAAATGTTAATTAAGGGGGTACAAATGTTTTTGTTACATGGACACATTGTATAACAGAGAAGTCAGGGCTTTCAGTGTGCCTGTCACCAGGACAGTGTTCATGGTACCTGACAGGTAAGTTTTTATCCCTCATCTTCCTCCAAGACTCCCCCCTTCTTAGTTTCCACTGTACTTTACATCTTTTTGTGCCTGTATGTGTCCATCATTTAGTTCACACCTATTAGAGAGAAATTGTGGTGTTTTTTTTCCATTCTTAAGATACTTCACTTAAAATAATAATCTCTAGTTCCATTCAAGTTGCTGCGAATGCCATTATTTCATTCCCTTTTGTGGCTGAGTAGTATTCCATAGTATGTATGTATGTGTGTGTGTGTGTATATGTGTATATATACATACACATATATATGTATATATTCATACATATATATATATATATATATATCTCCCACATATTTTTTATCCACTCATGAATTGATGGACACTTAGGTTGATTCCACACATTTGCAATTGTGAATTGTGCTGTGATAAACATTCAAGTACAGGTATCTTTGATAAAATTATTTGCTTTGGGTAGATACCCAGTAGAGGGATTGCTGTATTGAATGGTAGGTTTGCTTTTGGTTCTTTGAAGAATCTCCGTACTGTTTTCCATAAAGGTGGTACTAGTTTGCAGTCCCACCAACAGTGTATAAGCATACCTTTTTCTATGCATCCATGCCGGCATCTATTGTTTTTTGACTTTTTAATAATGACCATTTTATGGGAGTATTGCTTTACCTCAGGAGTTTGAAACCAGCCTGAGTGAGAGTGAGATCCAGACTCTACTAAAAATAGAAAAATCAGCCGGTGTGATGGGGTATACCTGTAGTCCCAGCTACTTGCGAGGCTGAGGCAGGAAGATCTCTTGAGCCCAGGAGTTTGAGGCTGCAGTGAGCTACGACGATGCCATTGTACTCTACCCAGGGCAACAGTGAGACTCAGTCTCAAAAAAAAAAAAAAAAAATGGCCATTCTAACAGAAGTAAGTGATATCTCATTGTGGTTTTAATTTGCATTTCCCGGAAGATTAGTAATGTTGACCATGTATACATATGTTTCTTGGCCATTTGTCTGTCATCCTTTGAAAAGATTCTGTTCATATCTTTTGCCAATTTTTGATTGGGGGTTATTTATTTTTTCTTGCTGATTTGAATTCTTTGTAGATTGTAGATATTAGTCCTTTGTCAGATGTATAGTTTGTGAATATTTTCCCCCATTCTGTAGATTTCCTGTTTATTCTGTTGATAATTTCCTTTACCGCATGGAAGCTTTTAAATTTAATTAAGTCCCATTTATTTATTTATTTTTATTGTTGCTATATTTGCCTTTGGGGTCTTAGTCATAAATTCTTTCCCTAGGAATATATCTAGAAGAGTTTTTCCTATGTTTTCATCTACAATTTTTATGGTTTCATGCTTTATATTTAAATCTTTAATCCATCTTGAGTTAATTTTTGTATATGATGAGAGGGATCCAGTTTCATTCTTCTGCATGTAGATATCCAATTTTCCCAGTACCATTTGTTGAATAGGGTGTCATTACTCCAATGTATGTTTTTGTATGTTTTGTCAAAGATCATTTGGTTGTAGTTACATGGTTTTTATTTCTGGGTTATCTATTCTGTTCCATTAGTCTACATCTCTATTTTATGCCAATATCATGCTGTTTTGGTTAGTATAGCCTTGTAGTATAATTCGAAATCAGATAATGTGATGCTTCCAGATTTATTGTTTTTATTTAAGATGCTTTGGCTATTCAGACCCTTTTTCGGTTCCAAGTGAAGTTTGGGATTATTTTTTCTAGATTGTGAAGATGTTGGTATTTTAATGGCAATTGCATCGAATCTCTAAATTGCTTTGGGAAAAATGGACATTTTAGTGATGTTGATTCTAGCAATTCATGAGCATGGGGTGTTTTTCCATTTGTTTGTGTCATCTACAATTTCTTTCATCGGTGTTTTGTCGTTCTTATAGAGATCGTTCACCTCCTTGGTTAAATATATTCTTAAGTATTTAATTTTCTTTTTAGCTATTGCAAATGGTATTGAGTCATTAATTAGAATTTCAGCTTGACTGTTATTAGTATATAGAAATGCTACTGATTCCTGCACATTGATTTTGTAATCTGATACTTTGCTGAATTTATTCATTAATTCTAAGAGTGTTTTGGTGGAGTGTTTAGTGTATTATAGGTACAGGATCACATCATTGGCAAAGAGGGATAGTTAGTTTACCTCCTCTTTCCTGATTTGGATGCCATTTATTTCTTTCTCTTGCCTGATTACTCTAGCAAGGTCTTCCAGTACTACATTGGATAGAAGTGGTAACATTGGACACCCTTGTCTTGTTCTAGTTCTTAGGGCAATGATTTCGAGTTTTCCCCATTCACTATGATGTTGGCTGTGTGTTTGTTATATTTGGATTTTGTAATTTAAAGTACATTCCTTGTATGCTTGTTTGTTGAGTGTTTTTATCATAAAGAAGTGCTGGATTTTATTGAGTGCTTTTTCTGCATCTATTGAGATGATCATAAGGTCTTTGTTTTTAGTTCTCTTCATCCTGGTTGATATTCTCAGTTTTGCATTCTTTTTTGAAATGACCAATGCAACTCTAACCATCATGTCTGATTTCCAGGTAGGAAGAATAAAGAGGAGAAAAAGAACAAAGTTATCTGTTGACTGAATCAAGTCATTTTTTAAGGCACATGCCTCACAATCCCTTCTGACAATTTCTGTTAGTGTTAATGAGCAAGATTTCTCAAATGGACTTTCCTAACTTCTCTGGGAAATAGAGCATTTTGTTTGGACATTTTCCCATCTCCAACAAATTACAGTTTTTTTTAATATAAAAGAAGCCTTGGTATGGTATGTTTGCTTTTGCTCCTAATTATTGTGTGTGTGGTAATTCATAATTTTGCTCAGACCAGATTTTATATACAAAGGAAAGCATGTACATTTTGTTATAAAAAGAAGTTTAAATTTTTTTTTCTGATGGTTGAAGAAAACAAGAATAAAAATTTTTCTCACAGTAAAAGCATTTGTAGTCCGAAGAAATTGATGAATACCAATAGACATTATATTCATGTACTGTCCTTCAAAACTTTATGCTATAAAATTATTTTTATGTTATACAATTTTTAATTTGTCTCAATTAAGTTTTGCAACATCTAGAACAATTTTTAAGATGTGTAAGATTTGAACATTAATGTTAGGTAGCACTAGTTTGCACTCCCACCAACAATGTATAAGTGTTAGTTGCTCTCCACATCCATGCCAACATCTGTTGTTTTGGGACTTTTTGATAAAAGCCATTCTCAGTGGGGTTAGGTGATATCTCATTGTGGTTTGATTTGCATTTCTCTGATGATTAGTGACGTTGAGCATTTTTTCATGTTTATTGACCATTAGTCTATCTTATTTTGAAAAGCTTCTCTTCATGTCCTTTGCCTATCTTTTAATGGGGTTATTTGATTTTTTCTTGCTGATTTTCTCGAGTTCTTTGTAAATTCTGGTTATTATCCCTTTATTGGATGTGTAGCATGAAATTATTTTCTCCCATTCTGTAGGTTGTCTATTTGCTCTGTCGATTGTTTCCTTAGCTGTGCAGAAGCTTTTTCATTTAATCAAGTCCCATTTATTTATTTTCGTCGTTGCCGTGATTGCCCTTTGTGTCTTCTTCATAAATTCTTTGCCTAGGCCAATATGTAGAAGGGTTTTTCCAACATTTTCTTATGAAATTCTTATGGTTTCATGTCTTTGATTTAAGTCTGTTATCTATCTTGAATTAATTTTTGTGAGTGGTGAAAGATATGGATTCTGTTTCAATCTTTTACAAGTGGCTATCCAATTTTCCCACCACCATTTATTGAATAGGGATTCTTTTCCCAGTGTGTATTGTTGTCTACTTTGTCAAAGATCAGATGGAAATTTTTGGATGATTTTATATCTGGGTTCCCTGCTCTGTTCCATTGGTCTATCTTTCTATTTTTATGACTACCATTTGATCCAGCAATCCCACTACTGGGTATTTACCCAAAGGAAAAAAAAAAGCCATTTTATAAAAGAAAGAAAGAAACAAAAAACACTTGCACTAGAATATTTGTTGCAGCAGAATTCACAATTACAAAGATGTGCAATTAACCCGAGTGCCCATGAATTCATGAAAGGATTAATAAAATATAGTATACGTATACTATGGAGTACTACTCAGCCATAAAAAATGAATTAATACCTTTTACAACAATGTGGAGAGAACTGGAGACCATCCTCCTAAGTGAAGTATCACAAGAATGGAAAAACAAACACCACATGTACTAAGTATTAAATTCGAACTAACTAATCAGCACTCAGGTGCACAGATAGAAGTAAAACTCAACGGAAATCATGCAGGTGGGTGGGGGAAAGAGGGGGATGGTGAAATCACACTTAATAGGTAAAATGTACACTGTCTGGGTGATGGGCGCACTTACAACTTTGACTCAAGCAGTAAGAAAGCAATCCATGTAACCAAAACATTTGTACCCCTATAATATTCTGAAGTAAAAATGTTATTAATAGGTAATATAATTACTAGGTAGTCATCCCTCATCATTTTAAAGATTTGTTTTCTGAGATCCTTATTCAGCAAAAAAGGTATGTGACTTTTATACCTCTCCAGTTAAAAATTAACTCTCTCAGCCGAACAGGGTCCTGAATCAATTATTCTAGCATTGAAATGATGTAACAAACAAAATTGCCCATGTTTTAAATGCTTATTCACTTTGATTCACTCTGAATCTTCTAGAATGCCCCATAGCACTCATTTAGAACTATGAAGATAAGGCAACAGCCTCTCTGTAAGCTTTCTGAATTCTCCTCTTAGCAGAGAGCCTCATCTGTCTTGAGACAGAAGGCTTTAAATCACACAACTAATGATGTGGTACAGTTGTTTCCAAGGGAGAGTATAGTGACCACTTGTCTTTGTCTTGCTACATTTCCACAAGGGGCTATATTGTCATGGTTTCCTCATTGCTTGCACCAGACCACTGTTCACTGTAAGAGCAAAAATATCAGCTCTTCTCTGAAACTCTTTATTTCATCCCTCCCATACACACATGTAAGAGTATAAGTTAAGCTGGGCTCAAAAAGAATGAAAATCAGTACAGAGATTTATTTTTTATTTGCAATAAAGTTTTCCCAAAAGTTTTCCTAGTGAACTTTAAAGTTCACTGAACTTTTGTACCTGTTCATTAATGCCTGGATAGGGTCAAATAATGGCGATCCAAAGATACCTAAGAAAAATACTGAGGTATTTTGCTAATCAGTTGAAACTAGGGACATGTAGGAGCCAGCACATCTAGCTTTATATGTCTTACCAATGGGATTAAGTGGAACTCATTTTTTTTTTTCTTTTCAAGTTTGGATCCCAGCAATAAGGCAGCTGTTATTAGGTGACAGGTGACTTACCAGTGTCTGAGCCACTGGTGAACTTGTTATTTCCAGAGTCAGTTCTGAAGTGGAAATTGCGAGCTGAGCAGGCATCCTATGCTGTCTACCAGTTTAACTTTGCGGGATTAGTCATCCTAAAATCCCCAGTGAGGACAAAATATACAGAAGAAACCAGAACTATAGGTAGTCATGTGGAAGCTTCACCTCTGTGCTGTCTTTCAGTGTTTAGTGTGGAAGTTACAAAACAAACTCTTCATAGCAGGCTCTTCTTGAGAATAAAACATTTGAAATTATTCCAACATTATTTATTATATTGTTCAAAAATTATATGCTGATACTTTAGAATTACTTGAACTGCCACGGATCTGTAATGGTGTTCTAAACTCTCTGATGACAATTGTGTTTTTATCAATTTTTCTCTTTTCATTTCTAATGGATTTTGCTTTATACATTTTTCATGAAATGTAATTTGTCAGCAAAAGGTTCATGATTGTTGCAGGCTTTTGTGGATTTGTATCTTTTCATCAATATAAAACTATTTTTTTTATCCCAATATATTCCCTTTACTTTCTCCTGTATTCTAAGTTTACCACATCTATTTTCTTTTTAACATTTGCTTGATAAATCTTTGCTTGTCATCTAACTCATAGCCTTTGTTTGAAATTTTGTTTCTGTTTGGATTCTTTTTTAACAGAATATAACTGAGAGTTGTTATTGTACACTATGTAGTAAAACAATCTTTAAAAGAAAGATTTGGTGGGGCATAGTGGCTCATGCCTGTAAGCCCAGCACTTGGGGAGGCCAAGTCAGGAGGACTGCTTGAAACTGAAATTTCAAGACCAGCCTGGGCAACATAGTGAGAGGACCCCACCCTACAAAAAATAAGAAATATTAATTAGGCGTGGTGGTGTGCGCCTGTAGCACAAGCTACTTGGGAGGCTGAGGCAGGAGGATCACTTGAGCTCAGAAGTTGGAGCCTGCAGTGAGCTATGATCGCTCCAGCCTAGGCAACAGTGTGAGACCCTGTTTCTAAAAGAAATAAAAGAAAAGAAAGATTTAATTTCCACCTTTGGACAGATATTTTGTGTTGTTTATTGTTTCTATAACCTTCTATTATGTTTTTAAGGCACACTTGTAGTTTATATTTAGGTTTGTACTTTGTCGTCAGTGCATATTATTTGTTCTCAGTTATTTTCTGCCACAATTAGACTCTAAATCCAAATGTTACTATTTCTGTTTTTATCTTAAAGTTTTAAAAATGTGATCCTAAAATTTCACTTCACAATGACAGAAAATTATTTTTTCAAATGCAATGTAATTTTTGTAATATTCTTACATTCTTTTTGGGCATCCTTCCATTCTTAGTCCACCAATTCTTGTTAATCTAGAACTTATAACCTCTAGATTGAGGTTATAAATGTACTAATTAATTAATGTAGCAATTTAATTAATTAAATGCAATTAATTAATAAATTCTTCATCTTTTCATTTATTTTAAATTCAACAGATTTTAAGATCATTCATAAGAATTAATTTGAGAGTTCATCCCAATATATTTAGGGTCTCAAATTATTGGGCGGATATTGGATTTTGCTTTCCTTGTTTTGGCACTGATCTTCAAGTAATTTATCCAAAAATGATACCTATTTCTTTAGTCTACACTGATATCAAGTTTTTGTTCTTTTGGCAGTTCAGCAATTCAATTACTGTGCCTATTATTTCAAAGTGTAAATATACACATAAATGTATATACCTATGTATTTATAGATATTCAAATTGCAAATAATGTTATATTTTCAAATCTTAATATTTCTCTTTACATTTTTAAACATTTCACCTGTTTACTATTTTTATAAATACTTGGGATTTTAGGTAAAGCTGAGAACAATTGGATTTGGATTTTATTATTAATAGTCTGAATTTTTTGCTGGATGCTTGTATTTTTTTCTTTATAGTTGAAAATCTAACCAGGCTATTTATAGTTATGATTCAACTTTCAAATTTTTTGTAAGTATAATGCACTCTTTCAATTTTAAGGCACTCTTTCAATGTATCAGTAATTTTAAAAATTGCTTTAATTCATTTGCTTCAGCTCTATCAATATGCTCTTTTTAGAAATACACTTTCATTCGTAACCTTATCATTTGAATATTTACACTGTTTTTAAAATTTTTCCATATTATACTACCTAAATATGGTTTTCATCAGAAGACTCTTGTCTCCTACAGATATCTTATATTCTCTCAAATGTCTTCATTAGTTTTTCAAATGTGGTAATTGAATTTTTTCTCTTCTTGCAGTCTTTCCACATTTTCAGTTGTTCCTTTTTCCTAATTGATGTCATACTTTAAATTTTACTAAAATCATGGTTAATATTTTTTAATTTTTTATCTGTATACTATTATACATCTATATCAATAGGAAGTATCTGTCCTGATTCCTCAGAGTTTGACATTCAGTTTTTTCATCTATGTCATCAGTTATATTTTCTGAATATATATTTAGGGAATGATGTAAGACTTTCATTTATTATATTTTAATTGGCTAGGATATTGCGCTAATCTTTCTCCTACAAGAAACTGTGGAGGGTGGTTAGAATGTATTTTAAAATATTCTGAAAGTCTCTGAATACAAATTGGCAACCTACTATCAGGCAAAAATGTCAGTGAAGGCAAGGAACTACAGAAGAAATCAGAATTGCAGCAGCTTTAATTCCAAAGATATTTGTGAAATCGGTGAAACTTAAGCCTATGCTTATGTACCTCAAGGGATATATGAAGGAAAGAGGATAAAGCACTTACAGTTTAGGACGTGAGGTGATCCAGAAATAAATCTGACCTTCCCCCTGCATGTACAAGGTTAAACGAAGAAATTGCCTTTGTGCTAAGTTATGCAGGAGTTAAAAAAAAAAAAACAAAGGTCCCTGAGGAATTATAACTGAGATGGCCCTCCCACAGATTTGCACACATAATTCAAATCAACATTTGGTCGATAAAACCTCAAGCCTCTATTATAATTTAGAGTGGTCCAGGGCCAATAGTTCTAATATGTCCCTCTTGGCAATAAACACAAATCCTATCTAGAGAATTGTGCCTATATCCTAGATCACAGAAATTTCCAGAAATTATGTTCTGAGTAAAATGAGCAGCACACAGACAGAAATCACCAATTCTTCAAAGATATAAGGCACCACAACATGAAAAAAGCAGAAATGATTAGAAATTTATCAATTCACAGAATGTGTTATGTTAATATTATCTCCTACAATTAAAACAATTGTGGATCAGTATATTTGAGAAAAAAATTAAAGAAACTTTGAAAATATCTATGAAGAAAAAGAAACCAAAAATAGCAGTAGAATTTTTAAAAATTGATTCTTTAGAATTAAAAACTAATGTAGAAATTAAACATTCAATGGAGAAACTTCTGCTTCCAGTGATACCCGGCACTGGACATACCTTCTGAAGATTAGAAATAGAAAACTGGAGCAAATTGTGTGCAGATATCACACATGAAATAGTGCACGGTTGTATTTTTCAGGAGATAAGACTCAAATGGCATGAATTATCTTCATATTTTTTCTCAAGACACTTTCCAGATTGGGGTCAGAGGGAGTAATGGAAGCAGAAAAGCAACACTGTATCACTAATTAAAGGATATTGAAATTGGAAATTTCAACTGAGGTAACAGAAATTTGTTGGGAAAAATATTAGAGAAGAGGGAGGTACCTAGATAAAGAGCTGTGTAAATCCACAAAGGGTTAATTTGAATCTCTGAGTAAACAATAATCTGAAAATATATGTGGTGAAATAGCATAAGGCCAGGCAAAATCCCTATGGTGGGGGAAAAAAATCACTGAGGAACTGTAAACTACAAAGTTTCCAGGACTTACATAGGGCTGGGCAATGTAAGAGTTCTAACTCAGCAGAGTGAAGAGGCAATGTTGACCAACTGATTAATTCAGGAGAGATTTCATAAGTGCTGTTACACATTAGTAGTTTTAGAGCAAAGTCTACTCTATATACAATCTAACGAAGCTAAAAAAATTAGCTTTTAATGGATCAAATTGATCTGCAACCCACTTAAATGCCTGACAAAACATACTCTACACTCATTAAAGGAAGACAACAAAATTCAGACAGTCGATAATGAAATACATTCAATATCAGTATCAAATAAAAAAATACCAGACATAAAAAGAAGCAGGATAGCCACATGTAGAAGACTCAAACAGGATCCGCACCTTTCACCTCTCACAAAAATCAACTCATGGTGGATAACAGACTTAAATCTAAGGAAAGAAACTATAAGAATTCTAGAAGAAAACGTTAGAAAAACTCTTATAGACATTGGCCTAGGCAAAGAATTTATGAAGATAGACCCCAAAGGCAATCACAGTAACAACCAAAATAAATAAATGGGACCTGATCAAATTAAAAAGCTTCTGTACAGCCAAAGAAACTAACATGAGAGCAAACAGACAACCTACAGAATGGGAGAAAATATTCGCATGTTACACATCCGATAAAGGGCTGATGACTAGAATCTATATAGAACTCAGGAAAATCAGCAAGAAAAAATCAAACAACCCTATCAAAAAGTGGTCCAAGGACATGAACAGAAACTTTTCAAAAGAAGATAGACTAATGGCCAACAAACGAGTACTAGATATTTTTATTTTTTAATTTTTTTTTATTTCAGCATATTACAGGGGTATAAATGTTTAGGTTACATGTATTGCCTTTGCCCCACCTGAGTCAGAGCTTCAAGTGTGTCCATCCCCCAGCTGGTGCGCACGACACCCATTAGGTGTGTACCTACCCATCCCCTCCTCCCCCTCCCATCTACCGTACACCCAATGAATGTTACTATTATATGGGCACTTAAGTGTTGATCAGTTAATACCAATTTGATGGTGAGTACATGTGGTGCTTGTTTTTCCATTCTTGTGATACTTAGTATAATGGGTTCCAGCTCTATCCAGGATAATACAAAATGTGCTAGATCTAGTGATTTTTAATTAGATTGTTGGCATTATGAGTTTTACATTACTTAGTGCAGGATATTTTTTCATTTCAAAGAATATTTAGCTTTGTACTTGCAGGCTGTATTGCTGATCAGCTGGATCCTGTTGTTTCATTTTTAAGTTCTACTAGGGCAGGTGTTTATAGTTAGCCACACTATTATTGTGTGTCCCTTTTGGGGTCTTTGTTGGATATCCAAGTTTTCCCAAATTATTCTACACTGTTGGAGACAGAACTTAAAAATTCTCCAGCTCTGGGTTATATCTTTCAATTGTTCATCTTATAGCTCCTTAAAAATTACAGGAAAGTTGTATTTTGCTCAGCCTTGTGAGGTTTCTCTTTATGTTTGTTCAGTTTACCATTCATTAATGGATTCAGTGGAGACTACAATCAAATAGCTGAAGTTCTTTCTCTTTGTAGCTCCCTATTCTCCAGTACTTTGCCACACAAATTGCCTACACTTAACCTCACTGAACTCCTATTTCAAGTGCCTCAACTCAATGAGACTGCCATTCCTGGCTGGGATTCTCCTACCACCATAGCTCGAGATGATTATTCTGGTGTAAAATTAGGGAAATATAGGGCTCACCTCATTTCTTTCTGTTTTCTCAGGAAACACAATTTTGTGCTACCTCTTATTTGTTCTCTGAAAACAACTTTAGATATATTTTTTTCAAGAGTCTAATTTTTAAGTAGGAGGACAAGTTCAGTCCCAGTTATGTCATTATAAGTGGACATGAAAATCTATACTACTATTATTTTAAAAATATGATTTTTATTTTTACTACAAGGGAACACTTCAACGTAAGCAACATAAACCTCATTTATAATACTCAGAACAAATATATTTAAAAATTCAGAGCCAAGAGGAGTGGCTAATGCCTATAGTCCCAGCTACTCTGGAGGCTGAAGTGGGAGGATTTCTGGAGCCCAGGAGTTTAAGGGTGCAGTGAGCTATGATCACACCACTGCACTCCTGGTTTAAGAAAATGGCATGGATACTGTCTTAGTCTATTTTGTGAGGCTGTAACAGAATACCTGAGACTGAGTAATTTATAAAGGGAAGAGATTATTTAGCTCACAGTTTTGCAGTCCAGGAAGTTCAAGATTGGGCGGCCTCATCTGACAGATTATGTTGAGGGCCTCATGCTGATTCACAGGATGATGGAAAAGCAGAAGGGGCAAGCGAGGGCCTGTGAAAAAGGCAAAACGTGAGGGACGATATTTAATATTGCTTTGTAACAGCCTAGTCTCACAGTAATGAATCCGGTCCCTTAAGAGCAAGAACGGTTTCCAAAGACTACATTAATCCCTTCATGTGGGCGAATCCCTCTTCATGAATCAAAATGCCTCTTAAAGGTGCCACCACCTCTCAACATTGTTGCATTAACAATTAAATTTCAACATGGGTTTGGCGGAGACAAACTACATGCAAACCATAACAGATACATACTGCACTTTCTTCTTCTTATTACTTTGTTGCACTTCATCTATGATAACAGATGCAATGATACTGTGTTGACTACAGTTCACCTGACTCTTCTACTATAATTGGTACAATTTTTAAACGAGTAGTTTTTCCCCTGCCTCCTGAGTTTTGATGAGTCCACATTCCCTGCTGTGTTTAGAGAAGCTGTTGGGGAATGTTTAGATTATTTGCTTGCTTGCACTAAGATGGCATATTCATAGTTTCTTGGTCCCACGTACACTATATATTACAGAGATTGCTCAAAATTTTTCACTTGTTGAAAGTACCCTTCCCTGTTTGTTAGCACTGCTACATATATAAAAGCTCATTTTTATATCTCTTTTGCAATGGAGATTTTAGAGATAATTTAAGTGCTTAGGCTCATACTTCTATCTTGAAATAAAAGTCCTTTACAGATTTATTAACTGATAGAATCAATACATATCCATAAAATATAAGCATAAAGAGTAAAGTTAAAACCAAATCCATGTAACAATCTAAATCTGTATTTGGTATCCAGAATTTATGCTACTTGGTATAAGGAATAATGGGCAGCAGGGCATTTCGTAGAGGAAAGTACAGTCTTAGTAGCAATTAACAAGATGCAAATTAAAATAATTTTAAGGAACAATTGTATTCCTGTTAATCTAGAAAAACAAAATAAAATGTAAATACCTCATACCGGCTTTTTGGGTTCATGCAGTTTATTAATATATGCCTCTCGTGGCACTTTAAGTTTGATATGCTTTTTGTTCTAGAGTTAAATTTGACAACAAAAATTCAGAACCAACAAAACTATCTATATACTTTAAAACTACATTTTCCCTTTAGAAATATTCTCCCATAAAATTATACCTCATGAAAAAATTTTGAAGTAATTTCGGCAAAGCTTTTATGGTCTCACTACTACAATAAAATAGCTGGAAGTGTACAAAATGCCCAACAGTAATATCATTTATACATAATGTGTACCCCATGTCATAAGGTGAAAATATTTACAAGAAATGCTAATTAATGCAAGACAAAATACTACGAACTCAATGATGTTAAATCATATGGATATCTACATAAATATTATGCTTCCATTATATGTTGAAGACAATCAATTCATGGTCAATATTCAGAAGGTCTATCAGTTTACACAATTTCCTAATATTAAAGCTTGATGCTATTTTCTGCTAATTTTAATATAAAGAAGCTTAAATGCAAAAATTCAAACTTCCTTTGAAATAAATTTTGTCTCTAATTGTTATATGTACATTTTAAGTAAAGTGATATGAATATTTATGTAACAGTTACCTTTTTGAAATTTGTCATTTTAAAATATTTTCATAAAAAAATAACAATTGCATAAAATTTCATGGAAAGTGGCAGAAGGAGGGTATAAATCTTAAGAATTATCACACTGAGCTACTGTGTAAGAGGATCACTGTTGTGTTTCAGAGACAATAGACTTTCTCTTGCAATTACCATCATTTTCCCCAGTTTCTGATTATTTGCAAAACAATAACCATTTGGGCAGTAGTTAATTGTTTCTCTTCAAACATTTGACACATTCTTCATTACTTTTAGTGGATGTGAGTCTTTTACTAAACCACAATTATAATTAAGACTGATGAAATCATTAGGCTTGTTGTAAACATTCAGTTTATCCAAATAGAGTCTGGCAACATTTTAAAGGTCTTCTGTCAGGTTCATTCAATGTTTAATTATTTGTTGTTGATCTTGAATTGCAGCATGATTGTTGTCATTTGTCATTATGCGCTATTGTAGTAAGTCAACTAATTTTATTTATATTTCTGAGTTACCTACATTCAAAATAACAGAAAATATTACTTTTTAAAAGTGTTTCTTCTCCTATTATTAATATAGTTGATAACAAAAAGTATTGTAATTCTGTTCACTTGTTGATTAAACACACAGGTATTTAGCATTTGCTGTGGACCAAGCTCAGTGAGACAAAGACTAAAATGAAACATGTCAACGTGTCTCTGACCTCAAGGCTCTTATATTCTTTTGCACAGATAATGTCATATACACACAGTGCTATGAAAAACCTAGAGAACTCTGTTTAAATCCTAGTCAGGTTAAGATTTTCTGAGACATGTTTTCCTTCTCTGATTTTTTATAATATATTCTGGGAGAATAGATAAGATGTTTTTACACAAACATCATTGTTAGGAAGATACAACTGTGTCTTGTCTGATTTCTGTTCCTTGTGAATCTTTAAAGTTTCCACAAAGAATGTGGAAACTTGCTAGGTAATGTTCCTTCTTTCTTAAAGATATATGGTAAGCAAACTGTTGCAGCTTTCACTTTAGAGGACCTTTTTGCAACTTTTTTAGCGCTTTCTTACTCTACTTTTTCATTTACATTTTTCCTCTTAACCAGAATTTAAGTTCCACAAGGGCAGAGATCTTTGTTTGATTCATTGAAGTATCACGTAATCAGACCTATATAAGCACTCAGTATATATTTGTGGAAAAAAAATATATTTTATATAAAAAGGTATCATTATATGTAGGTAGATTTGTTTTCTTTTTTAATTTAATGTTACATTCTGAAGATTTTTGCCTAGTTTTTAAATATTATTTAAGCTTTTTAATGAGTACAGCAAAACTTTAACCGTTCAGTGATTATTGAAGTTAAGCTTCACACTATTAGATATAATGCCTGAATGAAAATTTGTTTAAATGAGTTTGTGTTAAAATAAATTTAATAAGGATTTTTGATGGATCAGGGAGTATGAACATTTTAAAATCATACTTTTGCTAAATGCAAATGTAATTAATACTGAATACTAATCTCTTTATAAAAAGTGAAAAATTGAAGGCAAATGAATAAATCACAAGTGATTTTGTTTTATAATTTATCCACAAAATTATAAAGCAAGTGCAATAATATAGCATCAAAACATATTTCACAATTTTGATTATATTCTTCAACATCTATGTTACATCATGGACAATAATGCCTGAATATAATTTAATATACTCAATAAAATAGGCTGAGTTAGAGTTAGGATTCTGTATTTTCAGTAAGTATTTTTATATGACTATATTTCAGAAAAGAAATTGATCTAGTAGTAAAAGTTAATATTATTAACAAACTTTTAGAATGTTGTATGATTCTTTCATGAATTCGTCTTCCTCTACAAATTTTATTGGTTATTTTTTTTGCTAGGAAAAAATGACATGTTGAAGAATGAATATTTTACTTTAGCTTATTAATAAAATACTAAAATATATACTTCCTAGAAAATTCCCCTGACAATCTTGAAAATGTAACCATAATTGATCACCTCAGCTTTTTTAAATTGCAAGAAAGACACAAACTATTATAAAATAAATATAAAAAAAATTTAAATTGTTCTTACCCACTGTTTTTGATGATGTACATTTCCCAGAGATTTTCTTTTTTACAAAAATCAAACAATTTTGTTCATCTTGACCTTTCTCTTCATTTTTAAGGCAATGCTGAAAGGTGTTTATCTGAAAAAGCTAATTTTTCCCTGATGGCTTGATTCACATTTATATCCTCTTTCCAAAGCTCCTTTTGTAACTTTTGTCTGAGTGATAAAATTAGCAGCTCATTACATGTTTCTGTGTTCAGCACTGGCTCTAAGGAAAATAGTGAGTTCACAAAGGTTGCCTGAGATCTTCACCTCTCCTTTTTATACACTATTCCTTCTTTGTAGGAAAACCCTAACTCAGGTACTCTAAAGCCTCCATTCCAAAAAATGTTTCAGGATGAGTATAAACATAAGACAGTGATTTCCTTTTTCCAACATTTGCCATTTTAGCTTTTCTCTAATTTTTGTATAAAAGATTCTGTTGCTTAAAAGAAAAAAAAATGTTTTTATAAAAATGTCTTTAAAGTGGCAAGTGTTCAGTGGTTATAAATTCATAAGACATAACTTCCCTGCTACTTTTCCATAAGTAAGTATCCTTGCCTATAAATAGAAGTGAAGCTTCTTCAGATGCAAGTTTAAGTGTTGTCTGCTCAAGTCAGGTGTAGCTTTATAAAGGAAGAGAATGCCTTTTTGCCTTTGTATGTCCTTTAGCACCATATACATGTATGTCAGGAGCCTGGTATACACATACAGGTGGACAAAAAAATATTGATGTACATTATTTTATTTCTGTGGATTAGGCTTATTGGAGGAAGCATGTCTTCTGGTTTGTGTAAACACGGTTATAGATATCTCTTTATGTTCATATGCCAATAAAAGTACAGATAGGTATTTATATAAAATATTTTATAAATTTTCAGAATAAGACATAATAATTAAAAGTTTTTATAATATAAAGTATTTAATTTGAACAGGGAAAACAATCATAAATGAGAAAGATTGCTGAAGTTCACATAATTTTTTACCAAAACAATATTATTTTTTAAAAGGCATTACCATACTCTTTCCATTGATTTATAAAATCTAGATTTCTTTCCTTGAAACTGGGAGGGTTCATGATGATTTCAACCACTAGTGTGTGGTGGGTTTAATGCAATGTGAGTTCTCATAAAAGCTTCCACCTGACATATGTGGGATTCTCACTCTGGGAAAAGCTGGCTGCCATGTGCAATGCCAATTTATCCTGACATAGCATGCTGGTCAGCAGGCTAGCTAAGCACAGGCTTCTTTCTATCTCCAGTCGTGTGAGTGAAGCCTTCTTCGATTGTTCGGACCAGCTCATCCACTAGCTGCTACCACCATGTGATCTCACTGTCTGAGCCAAGGACAGAAGAATTGCTCAGCTGAGCCCTGACCAAATTGAGAACCTACACCATCTATGAGATATATTGGAATGGCTGTTTTCTGAGCTGTTAAGTTCGTAATGGCTTTTAACATAGCAACATATGATTGCAACAGCTGTTAAAATAAAAAAAACTACAATGAATTTAAAGAACTATGCTGCAAAAACTTCTTTAACCAAACTGAGGAGTATAATATAAGTATATGTGAAATAGACCCAGGATTATGAGGTTCATAATAAAAGATAAGCCAAGAGCTCTGAGAAAAATCAAAGTATGAAACAAATTCTTTGTTACAAATGATATAATGAAAATGCTGGATACTTTTAATAAGAATGAGGAGTATTTCCATATTATATACTTATAAATTTATTGCAATCTGCCACCTTCCTTACCTAATTCCCTGTATCCTCTTAGTTTATCCTAGGTATATTTCTTTTTTTAAGGAAAATATATAATGAGAATTGACTACATTAATATCTTCATGAAATAAAAATCTATTGTTTCTTTTATTCCTATGTTTTTCTGAAGTCAATAATATATCTATACACATATTAATATAATATTAGATATATACATATACAATCTATGCACTATTAATAATAAAATATAACAATGTGCATACTGATATTTATTTACAACTTAGAAAGCTAAGTTATACATTAAGGATGGAAAGATGTTCATTATTGTTACATTAAGAACACAAATGCTATAAACTGTTTGAAAGTAGTGTTAGTTTGGAAGGAAGTTTGGTGTTGGAAGCAGAAGATTCTAGTACAATAGAGCAATAAATTTAGCACACAAAAAGCAAATGTGAAAAACAAATGATTTGGTAAGCTAGTCAAATCAGAAGTTATATAATTTAGAATAAAATGTGATTATTATATAAAATAGTATAAAACTGGAGTGATTCTGGACTACAGAATTAATGACGTTTCTTGAGAACTAGAATGAAAGTTGCAGATAAGGATGATCATTTTCTTGCTGAAAACTATTGAAAAAATCCACCATCTGTAACATGCCATTTAGTCCTGTTATTATGCACCTCCTGCTTTTCTCTCTAGATTCAATTGTAATCAATTTCTGCTTAAAAGTTACCCTCCAGTAAGCCTGAATTGCTTGTGGTTTCCTCACATATATAATTGTGTTTTTTTGTTGTTTGTTTGTTTTGCACCAAGTGCTTTTATCAAGTTGTTTTCTCTATTTGTCTGTCTCCCTCTGCACTATTGGCCTTTTGACAAGGGCTCCATCTCATGGAACTTTTTCTCTACAGTCAGTAAGAAATAAACAAAAAAAAATACAAATTACTATAAATTAATAAATGAATGAATCAAAGCTTGAGTATATACCTCCATTTATTTATGTATTACTAGTTGTTGGACAGTTGAGCCATTTTCATTTCTTGGCTAATAAGAATAAAGCTGCTATGATTTCTATAAACAGACGATTTCACTTTCCTTGGGTAAAAACCTAAGAATGGGATTGATGGGTCATAGTTAAAGTATATGTTTAACTTCATAAGAAACCACTAAATTGTTTTCCAAAGGGGCTGTGACCTTTTGCATTCCTGGCAGCAATTTATAAGAGCTCCACATTTTCTCCAACACGTGATATTTTTAGTCTTTTAAATTTTAGCCATTCTCATAGGTATAAAGTGGTATGTCGTTGTGATTTCAATTTATTTTCCCTAATAACTAGTGTTGAACACTTTGTATGCGCTTGTCATATGCTTCTAATGTGAAATATCTGTTCAAGTCTTTTACCTTTCGATTTTTAAAATCAGTTTGATTTTCTTCTTATCCATGCAGTGGGACACTACCATATAATAACATGAACAACTCTCCAAAGCATTGTGCTAATTGAAAGAATCCAGACACATAATACATATTGTATGATTTCTAGAAAAGATAAGACTACATAGTAACAGAAAGCAGATCAGTGATTGTCGAGGGGAATTTTTCAGGGTGATAGAAGTGTTTTAAATCATGACTGTGTAGTAACTATAAGACTGTATATATTTAAAAAATCTTTTGGCAACTTCATGAGATAAAAATCTCTTGTTTCTTCCTATGTTTTTCTGGATTGAATAATATATGTATGCACATATAATTATATTAGATATATACATATATAAACAATCTATGTACTATTTTGTAAAAAATCTAACAATATGAATACTGGTTATTTATTTACATTTAGAAAGCTAAATTATACATTAAGGATGGAAAGATTTATTATGGAGTCACTATGGTTACATTATAGAAACATGTAAACTTTGGGGGTTATCGGGGGTTTGTGACACCCCCGATATAACCAGGTCCCCGGGCAGTGTGCACTGCAAGAGATGGGAGAGACAAAGACACGGACACAAAAAATGAGGCAAAAGGGTGTGGGGAAAATCAGGAGACAACCAGCATTCTCATGAGGCAGGTGGTACTGACTGAAATCTAGCACCCATTTTTATTCTCTTTTTCATGCTATAGATTACAATGATTTCAGATGAAAAGCTCTTGGGTTACAATGTGTAGAAGTTTCAAGTCTCCCCTAAAAGTCACAAGATACCTTAGCTAATTTTTCTTTTATCTACAGAAGCAGGAACACATAGCTCATTACTAAGTACAACTACGCCTTAAGGTATGTATAGATAGTATCTCTGAACTCAGCAACTGTGGCCCATTCTATTGAGGATCAAAGAGATTAGTACTTCTTATTGGAAGGTTAGCTCCCTATTAACTCAGGCATTCTACTGAGAAAGGGGAGGGAGGAACTCAACTTGATATTTTTTAAGAATTAGAGCGTGGCATCCCTTCACCTGGGCTGACATCATGCAATCTTCCTCTACAGCCATGGGTGGCTTTTACATCAAGCCAGTCCACGGCTTTTTATGCATGAGGGTGAGAGTCTGCTTTGCTGTACTCCCAGATGGCTGGAATGTCCCCAACTAAGCAGTTAACTTCTCCCCTTATCTATAGCTCCTGCTCAGGCAGCATTCCTTCACCTCCTCTCCTCCCACACCTCAGAAATGGGATCCCTAAACCCCGGTGGTCTCATCCCCATCAGGGCGTGATAGAAATGTTCTATATCATGAATGTTGTAATTATAAGACTGCATATATTTATAAAATCTCACTGAATTCAACACGTACAAATGCTTACTAGAAAATTAAAAATATGGATGAAATGGTGGATTTTACTTGTAAATCAAGATGTGAACTAGAAAGTCATTAGGTAAAAAATGTTAGCAGATAAGAGAAAACAAGAAAATGAGCCCCAGCATTTGTTATTTTGGGACTTTTTGATAGAGGCCATTCTCACTGGAGTTAGGTGATATCTCATCATAGTTTTGATTTGCATTTCCCTAATGATTAGAGATGTCGAACACTTTTTTATATGTTTGCTGGCCACTAGTCTGCCTTCTTTTGAAAAGTTTCTGTTCATGTCCTTTGCCCATTTATTGCTGGGGTTGTTTGATTTTTTTCTTGTTGATTTTCTTAAGTTCTATATAGATTCTTGTTATAAGCCCTTTATCAGATGTGTAGAAAGCAAATATTTTCTCCCATTCTTTAGGTTGTATATTCTCTCTAATGATAGTTTCCTTGGCTATGTAGAAGCTTTTTAATTCAATCAGGTCCCATTTGTTTATTTTTGTTGCTGCTGTGATTGCTTTGGGAGTCTTCTTCATAAATTCTTTACCTATGCTGATGTCTAAAAGAGTGTTCCCAACATTTTCTTCCAAAATTCTTAAGGTTTTGTGCCTTAGGTTTAAGTCTGTTAGCCAACGTGAGTTGTTTTTTGTGAGATGTGAGAGGTGGGGATCCAGTTTCAATCTTCTGCATGTGGATATCCAGTTTTCCCAGCACC
>CAUYRB010057306.1:0-35408 GCA_963574695.1 Propithecus perrieri
CCGATTAATTTCTTTCTATTTTTAGTAGAGACAGGGTCTCGCTCTTGCTCAGGCTGGTTTCGAACTCCTGAGCTCAAACAATCTGCCCGCCTCGGCCTCCCAGAGAGCTAGGATTACAGGCGTGAGCCACCGCGCCCGGCCTAGGCTTCTCTTAAAGTCTTTCCAAACTTCCCTTGGCATTGACCTAGACAGTTTCCAGAAATCTAAGTTGAGAAAATTTTTTTCATGAAAAAAATCTCTTAGGAAGTAAACTTCCTTGACTATTACTGAGTTGATATAAATTTTATGTATATATGCTTATCAAAAAAAACCCTGTCTTCATTTTGTGAATTGTAATCCCAGTATGACAAAATGTTCTGCAATACAAAAAAGTATTCTCCAGTTTATGGCCCATGGCTTTCTAACACAGTCTGATTCATCTAGGTGCCAGTAAAATGAAAGCTGACAAACAGCCATTGGGTCTGATGGAAAGGGACTTGTTTTCCAGTGACCAGTTTTAAAACCGTGAGGTGGGTACCATATTCTTACAGGGAGTATGGAGTAAATTCAGCCTGCCCCCTCCAACACACTGCTGCCCACCTGGCAGAGGATGATGTGATTGGCACACACCACCAGGAGGTTGCATTCGAACTTCTTGACAATCTTCTCCTTTACCCGGTAATGCATGTCTGATGAGTCATCTGAATACAACTCATATATGAGGATTTTCTCTGGCAGTTGGATAGCTAATCGATTTTTGTAGATGGCAATTTTCTTGACAAGCTCTTTGCATTTAATCCGAACTGTCAAAGAAAAAAAAATCCAACTCTAGCAAGAGGTTGTTAAGTAAGGTAAAAGGCAGAGAAATTAAAAGCTATCATTTACTTAATGCTACTAGCAATTAAAGTGAGACACTCTCATTAAAAAAAATCTTTACAGAGTATCTAATGTGTACAATCAACTCTGCTGAGCACTGGGATCCAAAGTCATATACAATACAATCTTTGTGGTCCAAAGCTTACAACTGAGTATGGAAAATAAAGCCCTCAGTGCCACCACATGTTGAATATAAACCCAAACTCCCCTGCACAGCACTAATGGCCCCTGACAATCAGAAGCCTGCCTAAGTGACTGACCTTACCACTGGCCACTCCCCACCCACGTCCTGACAGTAGGTAATGGCATGGATCCTTGAGGGTGGCCTTTTGACCGAATCCAAATTTTATAGACCACATCCTTTTAATCAAGGGATTTGTTCTGTGAAGTTTGAATTTGGTCGAGGGGCCCCACTTGGGGATCTGGAGGGCCACACGTGGCCTTGAGGCCATAGGTTCCCCCAGCCCTTGACTCTACACTCTCACTACAGACCAGGTAGAGAAAATGTCCCAGAAGAATACTGAGGAGCTGCCCAAGGGGCTCCACCCCCACCATGAGAGCTGGAATCTTCAGAAGTGCTTCCGGATGGGATCAAAGAATGCCTATTTGAATCTGCAAGGCAACCCCCAACCTGGATCCCTATGGAAAGGTACCCAGCAAGTGCACTGTGGCCAGTACATCTGGATATGAATATACCTGAAATAAATGAATTCTTAGCCTATTTAACCAGCTCAGCTACTTAGGTAGACACAGGGAGAGACTGAGGTTAGAGCTTGAACTGACTATGCTAGGCCTGGAACCTGGATCTTCTGACTGAGCCTCTGTTGACCCACGGCTCCTGCTTATCTCTGGCAGAAAGACCCACCAGGAAGCAAGTGGAGACTGGGCTGAGAGAGAAGCACCCCAGAGTGACTCCGACCAGAAGGGATAAAGCTCGGCAAAAACCTATGCAGGTCAACCGCCTTGCTTCTGACTTGTTATAAGTCATCTTTCCTTACCTTACTCGGGGAGTACATGTACCCCTTCAAACTATTTGTGAAATTTTGAATCAGTGCTTTTTTTTTGTTTTTTTTGAGAGAGGGTTTATTGCTTTTGTGAGATCTTCAAAGAGATCAACAGCCTCCCTGCTCCCACCATAAAAACCAAGACCAAGTGACTATCATGTTTTCAGAAGACCAAGGAGAAACATTTCCTGTCATTTCAAGTGCCCCATCACCAGCTCTCTCAACCTACCCCCTCCCAATGTCTGGCACGCAGAGGAGCCCTACTTGCATCTTACCTTTCTGCTCAGTGATCAGGTGCTGCACAATGACATTGGTCATACTATCCCTGTAGGCATACCTGTCCTTGTAGAGCCCATGGACTGTGCTGAAAATAAGCTGGTAGAAGGAAATGGTGCCGTCCTGGCAGCCTACCACCTGCAGAGTAAGAGAGTTGTCAACTCCCAGCTGTCTGTGGAGAGTCTGCCCTCCCATGTGTCAGGAACAAACACCAATGATCTGACTAGCTACGCATGGCTGATCCTCATTGCAATGAATGAACTTCCTTTCCTTACCACATAGTTGGATTCGGGTTTCACTTTACACGTCCACACCCAGGAGTTCTGCTCCCCAACAGTTCCAAGCCGCACTCCATCCTTGGTGAAAAGAGATACTTGCTTGTCTGACCCCCCTAGCAAGATGTACTCCCCTTTACTAAAGTAGCTGATGCAGCAGGGGTCAAAATTCAGTGACCGATCCTTCCCAATCTAAGGAAAGAGAACACATACCAAGGAAAAAATCATTTCTGAATCCACAATAATCTCAAAACAATTAAGAGCTTTTCTCACCAACTTTAATGGGGACAGCTGGGAAGACAGCAGAGAGCTGGCCAGCCTTATCTCCTATGTCATTCCATCACAGACACGAGCCTCTCTGCCTCTGGATCACCTTACTCCTCCAGACCTCCACACAGCTGAATCCTCAACCCCTAGAGTCAGCAGCATCTCCCATAGTCCCACCAAATTGCTCCAGGAGTGTGTTTCAGCTGTTCAACCAACCTGGAGGCTGGGATGGCCATGCCCCCATAGGTCCTCCTCTGTACATAGCTCCTGCTGTGCTTCAGTGGGTCCCCTCAGCTTCTCTTTTCTATCTTTTTAAGAAGTATTTTACAAAGCTGAGTTTATTCAGTTTAAAACACTGTCCTTTATTCTGTAACTATGCCCATCCTACTTCTCTTTATAATGACTTTTTAAAGATATAATTCATCCATTTAAAGTGTATAATTCAGTGGCTTTCACTATAGTCACAGAGTTGTGCAATCATCTAATTCCAGAACACTTCCATCACCCAAAAAGAAACCCCATACCTGTTAGTAGTCTATCACAATTCCTCCCTCACTTCATCTCTGCAACCACTAACCTACTTTCTGTCTCTATAGATTTGCCTATTCTGAGCATTTCATATAAATAAAATCATATAATATGTGGCCTTTTGTGTCTGGTTCATCCACGTTGTAGCATGTACCAGTACTTACTTCCTTTTCATTGCTGAATAATATTCCATTGTATGATATACCACATTTTACTTGTCCATTCAGCAGGAGATGGACATTTGGGTTGTTTCTACTTTTGGCTATTATGAATAATGCTGCTATGAATATTCACATACAAGTTTTTGTGTGGACATATATATGTTTTCATTTCCCTTGAGCATATACCTAGAAATGGAACTGCTGGGTCATATAGTAACTTTATGTTTAACCTTCTGTGGAACTGCTATACTTTTTTAAAGTGACTGTACCATGTTATATTCACACTAGCAGCATATGAGGATTCCAATTTCTCTATCCTAGTGGGTGCGAAGTGGTATCTCATTGTGGTTTTGATTTGCATTTCCCTGATGCTAATGATGTTGAGCATCATTTCATGTGCGATTGGCCACAGAGAAATGTCTATTCAGATCTTTTGCTCATTTTTCAATTGGGTTATTTGTTGCTTTATTATTGCAATGCAATAGTTCTTTATTCTAGATACAAGTCCCTTATCAGATATATGATTTGCAAAAATTTTCTCCCATTCTGTGCACTGCCTTTTCACTTTCTTGATGGTGTCTCCTTGGCTTTTAGGATGAAGGTCAAACTCCTGAGCTCAGCCCCCAAGATGCTTTTCTTAGCCAAGAGGAACTTCTTGCAGTTTCCCATGTGGACCATGCCCTTTCAGGCCTCTGTATCGTCACAGGTGCTATTCTCCACACCACCCCACCCCCAGTCAGGAGTGCTCTTTTCCTTTCCCTCTTTGCCAGGTATCATCTCCTCTAGGAAACATCCCCAAACTCCCACTCACTCCATGTTTCCACAGCCCCTGTGCTCGCCTCTCCTATAGCACTTCTCTCACTGCTATAGTTACAGGGTTAATTTCAGGTCTGCACTAAAGCCCAAGCTCCTTATTGCCACTAGAGTTTTTTTTGCTGCCCATGAGGGTATCTTTTGTGAATAAAAAGACTGTGTATGATAAACATTATTAAACTAATATTCAATTTATTAAAGAAATAACTCTATGAACCTTGTTTCTCCTTAAGATTTTAAGTTCAATTTACAAATATTTTCCTATTTATAAATCTAGTAAAAGTGAACAGCCAATTGACTTTGACTATTTAATGAATTCAGTTTTTAACAGATCATAAAATCCCTTAAATATTCAGTCCCATTTACAACTTAGTTTATTCCCCTAAACTAATTTAAACTGCAATTACACGTTTAATATATTCAATTTTCCTTTCCTTTTTAGGAATTTCAAATGCCTAGCAGCCAAAACTTTCCCTAGCACTTATACAATGCTAGTAAATCTAATAAGAAAACTAAAAAAACTCATGAGTCATGATGTGGAAGGCTGGCAGCTACTGGTAATGGTTCAGTGGTTCCTACTGGACCAACCCTCCTGTGTGTAACAACTGTAAACTCTGCACCAACTATAAATAACTACAACCTGAGGCAACCAAAAGCAGGCAGAAACTGAAGACACATGCATGTTAGGAAGAAGGGAACAGAATTCTTATTTTTTTTAATGGCTTTTTGTCTGAGGGCATGCCTCATCAGCACCATGCTGGGTGAGTACACAATTTGGAGGATGACAGTAGCTGGAAAGTGAGGTGGGAAATCCCAGAAAAGAGATGTGGAGTGGGAGCCTAAGTTCTGCACATAAACTCTGCTGGATATCTGGAAACCCTTGAACTATATACCCTGTGACACAGGTACCAAGCAGCCTAGCTAAGGCTAAACAATTGCACAGACATGTCAGCTGTTGCCCTCCATTGGAAACATGGAGTTTGAATTCTGAGTCCAGCAAAGTAAACTGCCTGCTTAAACACACACACACACACACACACACACACACACACACACACACACACACACACACACACACATCTTCAGAGGGACAGGATACCATTCTCAATGCCCAGAGTACAATCTAAAATTCAAAAAGCAGTGCTCGCTTCAGTAGCACATATACTAGAATTCAAAAAGCATCTCCAGAGAAAGGGACAGTTAAAAAAAATTCAAAAAGCAGGAAAATGTGAACCATATTCAAGAGAAAATACAATTAATGGAGACTGACCCAAGATGACCCAGATGTTAGAATTATCAGATAAGAATTTTAAAACAGTCATTGTAACTATGGTTAAGTATATAAAGGAAAAAAATGAATGAACAAATAAGAAAAAAGAACCAAATGGAAATTCTAGAATAGAAAAATACAATAACTGAAATACAAATTCACTGGATGGGCTTAATAGAAATATTAGAGATGGCAGAAGAGTCAATGAAGTTGAATACTAAGCAACAGAAATCCTCCATTCTGAAATCAGAGGGAAAAAAAAGTGAAAAATGAACAGGACCTCAGTGCCCTGGAGAACAATATCAAAAAGTCTACTGTAAGTATAATTGGAGTCCCAAAAGGAAAGGAGAGAATGGGGAAAAATTTTTGAAGACGTAATGGCCAAAATTTTTCCACATTTGGTGAGAGACATAAAGATATAAATATATAGATTCAAAACGCTCAGTGGACCCCAAGCAGAAAAATGCAATGAATTGCTTAAAAATTCCAATATTGCTTAGGAACTTAATAAAAAATTCTTATATCTTTCCATTTAAAATCAAGAGTATAAAATTAGTTACTCAATTACAATTTTTAAATGGTCATTATAAGACTAATCTTACAGATATTCTAATATGGATTCTGGCACCATTCTGCCTGGGTTCCAAACTAGGGTGGGCCACAGACTAAACTGTATGCCCTTAAGCAAATTACTGAACCTCTCTGTGCCTCAATTTTCTTACATGTAAAGTGGTGATGATAATAGTACCTACCTCAGAGGGTTGTTATAAGGATTAAAAGAGTAAATCCTTGTAAAGAGTTTATACAATGCCTGGAACTCAGTAAGTATTAGCTATTATTATTAAGCCAGATCTTCTTAAATATTAAACACTTAAAATGCCAAAAATACACAGATTATTCCTAAGCTTAACACAAAAGTATGAGATTGATTTACTTCATTATCCTATATTTAATTCTAAATATTCCCAGAGTTAAAAGACACTTACCCACCAAGAAAACAATTTACTTTCCCAAATTGGGGTTACCATCTCCGCAGACTGAGGTTGCTTATCATTCAAAATCTTTGGGTCACAACATGAGCTCTGGGGCTGCATACATGGAAGATATTTTCCATGGCCCTCACCACCAAGTTGGGCTCTTTTTCACTAGTCACTATAGCAACAAGATCCCAATCCCTCCCAGTGTAGTGTGGTTATTTGTTGCCAGAAGTCTCTAATACCCACACTTAGAGCCTGGTACACAATAGGAGTGTCAATAAATACTGTTGAATGATGATGTACACTCAAGTGGATGAATAGACAGGGCCAGGGAAACTAGATGCCAGTTAATTAAAATGAGGGTTTTGGGAAATCAGCCATGGGAAACTCAGAAAACACTTCATTATCTACTACATTTATCTTTTCTTTACTCAACAACAAAAGAAATGACCAATGATAAGACAGGGTAGAAGAAATGACTTCAAAGCTGATCTACACATACCTGAACCCCCTCCTTCTAGTATGCCATATTTTGAGGAATAAGGATGCTGTAACATGAAAGGCTCCATTGCATAGGCTGTATTTCGCACTTGCCTGGCTGTAGGATGCAAATGTGCCCACCACCTTCACTCTAATCCTTGGCATTTCCTGCCTACTAACAGGTCATCCTACCACCATGCTCTCTATATGGTAATCCACCTTCCACAGAAACAAGGAATTTTTCTGAAACAGGAATCTGACCCTGTCATCTATGGCTCCTGAATACTTAAAGTATATGATGTTCAAACTCCTTATTCACACTATTCAGGTTCTTTACAATCAAATCCCCATCTTCCTCTCCAGCTCCATCTGCACAAGATTTTATAAGAATTAAATGAGATAAAGTACGCAAAACACTGAAGTACTTGGTAACACGGTAAATGCTCAAAAAGCAGGAACTAACAATGATAATGTATAATTAATAATAATACAATCTTAGAAAGTAAAAACATATTACAACAGGCATCACTGCAACTGGGTTTGTACGGGACTACATACCTGTTTTCCACTCAGTTGGTAGAAGGAAAGTTTCTGTCCCCAGTCAGCTACAGCCATGATGTCATTATGTTCCTCTCTAATCAACAGAAGACAAAAGAAGTTATGAAGGGTCATGGCCTGCTGATGAGTATAGCCCTAAGGGTTTAACAAACAACAGGAAAAAGAAAACCCTGCCCAGGCTATCAGGTTGCCAAATGTTGTACAGCTTTAATAAGGTCAAAAGTTGTAATTTGGCTCAACCCATCAATCAGTCCAATGGGATGGAGCAGAGAGGCAGTCCTCCTGGGATCTGCTATTTCAATGAATCCCTTGCCATGAGCTTATGGTGCTGGGACACTGTCACAGCTGAAGAAGATAAACCCCTTCTTTTAGTACTTTCTGGGGAGCAACACTAACAAAGAGCAAGGCTGTAGATCCAGGAGTGATACTCTTTTACTACAAAATGTGGGGAGAGGATAGAGAAACATACCATTTGCAGGGGGAAGGCATGGAATGTCTGTTTTTTTGATGGACAGAAGGGAAACTTCTTGTTCTTCATGAAGAGGGAAAATTAACACCTAAAACTAGGTTCTCTTGCAGGTAGGGTCCTCGCACAGGTGAAATGGTTTCTGATTGAATCAATAGAAAAGAGTAGTGGGCTCTCCGAAGAACAACTGTCTTTGAATCTGGGAAGCTATGGAGATCAGTGCCTTGGGGCCGGGACTGTAGGACTTGCATACAGGAGAGACTCCCTCAGTTTGAGGCTGGGGAGCAGGTGATCTAGGAATCTAGTCCAAGAGAAAGGCATTCCCAGCCTTTGAGGCTGGGTCTTAATCCACCTAATGTTGCCTCTTCTTTATTAATTCCAGCTTTTTGGAGCCCACAGCCTTTTTTTGTTTGTTTGTTTCTTGTCTCGAGACAGGGTCTCACTGTGCTCAGGCTGGTGTAGAACCCCTGAGCTGCAGCTATCCTCCAGCCTCGGCCTCCCAAAAAGCTAGGATTATTATAGGTGAGAGACACACATGGTGCAGTCTTGTTTGTAAAACACAGCCAAGAGTGGCAAAGTGACAAATGTCATAGGCACTAATTCATAACTAAGGGAAAAGAGAAAAAGATCGAGAGGAATGTTAACAGGAAGGGGCCTGCAGATGAACTGTGTGACTGGCATTGAAGTCCAAACACAATCCAGGAGCCCAGCCCATAGTGAGCCCTCTTGAGCAAGCTGCATATGGCTCTGAGCTGGGCTTGAACTCTATGTACTGGATTGGTGGGTTTCAATCTCTTTTTTTCTCCTGGGGCAGTGGGACTCTTTACCAAACAAAAACTCATGTTGAACAATCAAAGGTGCTTCTCTGGTTGAAGCACAGATGGGAACCTGAAGGCCATGCCTCACACCTCCTCCTTTCATGACCCTGGGGTGGAGTTCTTCCAAGGAGCCTCAGGGTACCATAGAACACAGTTTGGAAAATCCCAAGCTAGATCACTATTACCCGATCGAAATATCCTGGCTACCCCCAGAGCTTTCCCCACTCCACACAGTCCATGTTTTCCCTATGGGTAAATTTTTTTTTTTTTTTTTTGTTAAAGACAGGATCTTGCCATGTTGCCCAAGCTGGACTGCTGGACTTTGGACTTGAACTCCTGGGCTCAAGTGATCCTCCCATGTCATCTTCCCAAGTAAAAGGCATGTACCCAGCTCCTACAGGTAATCTTGATTGAAGAAAAAAAAGGATTTGGGTGTGAGGATTGTGGGTAAGGTAAGGGTTTCCTCTCTGATATGTGTTCTAGCAAATGCAAGGTAAGTTACAGTGTGGGAACAGACTAAGAAACATGCCCAGTAATAGAGGAAGTATTAAAAGAATTATGGGCCATGCACACAAGGACATACTTATGCAGGCATTAAAAATCATGTTTTTCGGCCGGGCGTGGTGGTTCACGCCTGTAATCCTAGCACTCTGGGAGGCCGAGGCGGGCGGATCGTTTGAGCTCAGGAGTTCGAAACCAGCCTGAGCAAGAGCGAGACCTCGTCTCTACCAAAAACAGAAAGAAATTAATTGGGCAGCTAAAAATATATAGAAAAAATTAGCCAGGCATGGTGGCTCATGCTGTAGTCCCAGCTACTCGGGAGGCTGAGAGAGAGGATCGCTTGAGCCCAGGAGTTTGAGGTTGCTGTGAGCTAGGCTGACGCCACGGCACTCTACTCCAGGCAACAGAGTGAGACTGTGTCTCAAAAAAAAAAAAAAAATCATGTTTTTCAAAGGATTTCTAATGTTACTGGAAAGAGTTCACTCTATGATGATAAGTGAAGAAAAGAAAAGCAGGATATGATTTAGCTAATTATATGAACATACTAAAAGACTGAGGGGAAATACACTTAAATGCTAATAGTCGTTTCCTCAGGGGATGGTGTTTTACAGAAAAGTTGAACTTTCTCCTTTAGACTTTTCAGTGTTTCTTATAGTTTCTCACAGGATCACTTTATCACCCACACACAAGTTTTAAGGGTGTGTTCCCCTTTGTTGGAGGAGCTTTCACCCACAAGTCCCCTGGCCCCTGCACTGCTTCCCTTGACCAAGGAGCTTAAGATCAGCACCTGCCCCAGCAGGTCTGTGTGGGGCCTGGCCCTTTACAAGGAGAGTTCTTGCTCCTTGGGACACACACACAAGTTGTCGTCCCAGGGACTGTCGTCCTCTTCCTCTGGCTCTTCCTCCTCTGCCTCACTACCCTGACTACTGTATACTGTTGACTTCAGAGTGGAAGGGATTTCCTGAAAATATCTGTTGACAATGACTTCCTCGGCATCCTCGTTCTCTCTGTTCATCCAGAAATTCTCCCACCGGCTGTAGACAGTAAGTGGTTGTTCAAAATTACATTGCCTAAAACTACACTAAAGCTATAATTTTAAAATCTGTCAAGGAGCCCCTGAACCCTACCTGGAGGAGGATAGCCACCAAGTACACTGGGCATCCTGTTTCTCATGAATTAAAAATGGTAGCCTGAAGCCACAAAGTCATCTGTGGCCACAAAATCAAATAGCAGAAACTCTGGGATAGGCTAATGGCCTTTGATGGCATTAGACATACATGGTACAGCCTGAGCTGTACAAAATTAATTCAGGAAGAAGCATAATAATGTGGTGTAGGAAAGGCAATGGAATTAAACAACCTTCTAAATCAAGGAGACACCCACCTGTACAATGACATTGGACCGGTAAACAATTAAGTCCCTTACCTTCAGAGGACTCTGTGGGGGATATTGATGGTTTAATAATAACACAGGATTACACAAAGAGCATACAAAGCTATTAGTCTACCTTCAAAGTCACATGGGCATAGAAAGGAAAGTGTGAATAAGGTTTGAGAAGGTGGATGGATGCCAGCTGTTTGTGGACCTCTAGGCTTTATGGACATCTGTAGACTTAATTTTTACTTTTTGACTAGGGCAGAAAAAAGGCTCAGGAAAAAGCTATTTATTACCAGGTGGATACATATTCTGCCCAGACTGGGAAGGAAGAACTGAAAAAGGGAAAAGACAAAAATAAAGCTACAGCAAAAAAGCTCAGCTATTAATTCATAAGGAAATGGCCCTCCTACGTTGCTCACACATCACACACAAACACACACACACTTTGGGCAGGCCTAGATAGCTCATCTGTTTAGCTCAATCCCTGGGATTCATTCCAAAACTCAAGATAGGCTCTTAAAAAATTCCATACAAATAGAACAGGTTCCAAAACAGACCATTCAAGTGGAGTGAGAAGCCTTTGAATGCAAGGAGACCTTAGAAGAGAGAAAACCCTTCTTCATAACAATGTTTGTCTTTAAAGAAGGACAGCTGTAAGAGTACCTTGAAGGGTTCCAGGAGATGGACCATACTGGGGAGAGAGAGGCCCCTGGTCGCTCAATCTTCACTTTCTCCTCACCATTTTTGTTCCGAATGCTGATGATCCCATTGAACATCCCCAGAGCCAGGTACTGACCATCATTTGTCCAGCTGTGTGCACAACCAACAAAAGGCATGGGGAGAGGGAAAGGACCACATAGAAGGTAAAACTAGTGAGCATGATGCCTTGGTTTGAAACAAAGTCTAATGAGGCAGCAACAGTGGAGCTATGGTTTCATCATTGCCAGTCCTGACATAATATCAGAAGACCAAACTTAAAATCTTACTTATTTTTGGAGTCAATAGTGAGAAGTGAGGGCAGCAGTACCTTTTTTTTGAGCTCCCAAAACTCTCTGTACATACTTCCATGATAGCCCTGAGCTTGTGCCTGCATCTCTGGGCCAGCCCCCACTTGTCACTCTACAGTTCATCCCCCCACCACTTCAAGAGCACCTTAAGAATAGACGCTGTCTTGGTGTTTTCCCCGCCTCTAGAGTAGGGCTTGATGTGTAGTGGGTGCTCAACAGATGTCGAATGAAGCTGAACAGCAAGAATAGCTGCCATTTATAGAGTGTCTATTGTACACCAGGTGTTGTGCTGCATGCTTTACACTCAATAGTTTATGTGCATTTCACAACAACCTGATCAAGTCAGTATTTTTATCCCCATTTGTCAGACGAGGAACCTGAGGCTCCAGCTCAGAGAGATTTAATAACTTTCCCAAGGTCACAAAACCTGCCAGCAATAGAATCTGGATTCTAATCCAGGTCCAGCATCAGAGCCTGTGCTTTCTCCCCTGCACATGCTGCCTGTACAATGACAGTATCACATTCCCAGAGAGCCTCCACTCAGTACAGCTACATGTTGAGGAAGCTTGTTGCTAGATAACTGCATGAAGGCAACTTGTAGTTCTCTTTTGCTTAATGATCAAAGGCACAGGTCTTTCCCATAAAGAAGAAAAAAGGAAACAGTTTTCCTTTTTGACACAAGACCTTTTCTATTGTGTGAAATAACTGCATTTTCAGAGTCTGGAAGAGGAAAGAAGACAAAGCCTATCTTCAGAGCTACACTTCACTTACCTGCAGCAGGTGATCTTGCTGCTTGCTTTGTGCTTGGAGACAGACTTTTGTTCGTGAGACCACAATCCTTCGATGCACAATAATATAAAATAAAATGTGTTGGTTGAAACACTACTCAGCAATAAAAAGGAACAAACTATTGATATATACAACCTAGATAGATCCCTAGGGCTTTATGCTGAGTGAAAAGAATCAATCTCAAAAGGTCATATACTGTATGATTCCATTTATATAACATTCTTTTTTTTTTTTTTTTTGAGACAGAGTCTCACTCTGTTGCCTGGGCTAGAGTGCCGTGGCGTCAGCCTAGCTCACAGCGACCTCAAACTCCTGGGCTCAAGCGATCCTACTGCCTCAGCCTCCCGAATAGCTGGGACTACAGGCATGAGCCACCATGCCCGGCTAATTTTTTCTATATATTTTTAGTTGTCCAGCCAATTTCTTTCTATTTTCAGTAGAGACGGGGGTCTCGTTCTTGCTCAGGCTGGTCTCGAACTCCTGACCTCAAGCGATCCTCCCGCCTCAGCCTCCCAGAGTGCTAGGATTACAGGCGTGAGCCACCGTGCCCCGCCCTATATAATAGTCTTTTTTTTTTTTTTTTTTTTTTAGACAGAGTCTCACTCTTTTCCCCGGGCTAGAGTGAGTGCCGTGGCGTCAGCCTCGCTCACAGCAACCTCAAACTCCTGGGCTCAAGTGATCCTTCTGCCTCAGCTTCCCGAGTAGCTGGGATTACAGGCATGCGCCACCATGCCCAGCTAATTTTTTTTCTATATATTTTTAGTTGTCTGATTAATTTCTTTCTATTTTTAGTAGAGACGGGGTCTCGCTCTTGCTCAGGCTGGTTTCGAACTCTCGAGCTCAAACAATCCGCCCGCCTCGGCCTCCCAGAGTGCTAGGATTACAGACGTGAGCCACTGCGCCCGGCCCCTATATAACATTCTTGAATGACAAAAGTATAGAAACAGAGAACAGATTCCTGGTTACCAGGGGTTGGGGATAACAGGAGATAAGGAGAGTGGGTGCGATGACAAGAGGTATCTGTGTGCTGATGGAGTAGTTCTGTGTTGTGGTGGTGGTAATCTACACATGTGATAAAATGACAGAACTATATACACATGTTGTGCTAGGCCCAGTTTTCTGGTTTTGTTATTGTACAATAGGTACATAAGATGTATCCATTGGGGAAAACTGGATGAAAAGTACAGGAGACCTCTCTGCTTTATACTATTTTTGCAACTTATTGTGAATCTATAATTCTTTCAAAAAAAAAAGAAAAAAAAAGAAGATAGATTGATAAAATTCTAGCCAACTTTTCAGGAATTTAACTCTCAAAAAAAATGACAATTTCACTTTGTCACTACGAAATTGCAACCAAAATACAACTAGCATTTAAAGTAATGATACTCTCTGAAAATCTAGTTTCCTCTCTCAGGCCTCACCTACAACACATGACCCTGAGCTGTGCTGTGTCCACGGCATACTGGTTGCCTAAGGCTTGCTGCCTCCTGCCCCAGATGCCCTGGCTCAGTGCCCCATAGCAACAAGCGTATGTCTAGATAAAATAAGCAAATTCTACTCTTTGCTGAGCCATGAAGCATGATCAAGAAGGTAGCTCTAGTGCACAAACATATTTATATAGCCAAGTGCAACATCGGGCAAGTTATATTTCCCCTATTTTCCCTGGTCCAGAATGCCTCCCCCAGACATTTCAACCTGTGCACATGTTATCTGTGCTCCACAGAGCCTGCCTAGAGCCTCCAGCTGGAGAAAACCCCTCCCTCCCGGGCCTCCTTCAGCAATGCAATCGCCTGGGCTTGGTCCAAGCCCTAGTTCTACCATTTTTTGGTCATGTGACCTCCAGTGAGTCACTGAACTGCCCCAAATCCCAGTTCTTTCTCATCACTAGGGTGGGAAAGAGAATAATACCTGACCTCGGGGGTTGTCACAGCGCACAAATAGGAATTCATTTTTAACCCATAGCGCAGTGCCTAGCATACTGCAAGCATTCAACAAATATTATTATTACTTAATATTATATTTTTACAAATCCTACCTTTCCCAAGACCACAAGCCCCTTGAGAGCAGGGATTCTATTTTGTCTTTTTAATCCTCTAATGTAAGCACACAGACTAGTACTTCACAAGAAGAAAATGCTAAATTTTTAAAATAAATGACAGTCCTTTCTCCATTTGTTCATACAATGTTCTTTCAATTACATTCTCTACTTTGAACCTCAGAACTGTATCAGTGAGATAGACAAGGTGGGTAGCAGGTTCCTTTTAGATAAGGAAGCTGAAATACTGAGAGGGACTAGGTCTCGGACTCCTTGTCTAACAGCTGTTCCATTGTACCCACTATCTCTTAGCAAAGAAGACAGAACTGATGGAGTTGAAAATCAGAACCAACCTTTAATGCAGACAACCTACAAGCCTCTGCCCATTTCACTCCCTCCCACCCTCAGCAGACATCTTACTGACATCTCCTCTGTGCCAGCACCATGCCAGTGCCGTGAATGGGGCCAGGATGAACTCCTCAAGGTGTTCGGCCCTCAGGGAGAACAGTACTGATGACTTTTGTGCATGAAGTAGTTGAAACAGTGAAGAATTTCACATATACATGGATGTGGATCAACACAAAGTTGGGGACAACTGAACTGTCCCTGCCAGGGTGAGTCAGGGAAGACTTCCCAGAGGCAGCAACATAAAGTTATGCCTGTGCCCTCCCATACTTCTTACCGTTTCCTTCTCTGGGGCCTTTCTTGTTGTCTCTGATGTCTTATGAGAGTCAAGGTCATTATTCACTATCTTGGTTTCTACACACTTTAAAGAATAACTGTCAGCCTCCCCTCAGCCTTTGAATGTAGATAAGTAGTATGAACTCTCTCAGGACAAAATCACCACATTCTGGACAGATTTCAGCATTTTTAGCCTAAGTTTTCAGTTATTACAGGACAGGACATCAAGAATCTGAACCTACCAAAGTCACTGGAGGAACAAGATGCCAGTTGGTGGGTAACGGGATTGTAGGAGACACACTGTATAGAATCATTGTGCCTGGGAAGTAAACAACTGTAGATTATTATGCAGCAAACCACAAATGTCTGAGTGGCTACAACTGAGGATTTTAAGGATAAGCCCATAGCCTCTTACTATACGCCACATGCTCTTCGGCAAGTGACCAACAAAAAGCACAGGGATTAATTCTCCTTCTCTTGGATGGCCCCTCTCCTACCATTTTCATTACCACCCATCATCCTGGCCCAGCTTTAATACCGCCTCCTCTTGGACTGTCATGCTGTACACCTCCAGTTTGTGAGCTGAGGAGATAATGACGTAAAGCACCTAGCCTAGTGCCAGGTACAGAGCAAGTGCTGTTACTCTTACTGTTTTGAGGAGGCCTGAAATTACAGGATGGAGGTGCAATGAGGACATTACAGGCCATGATCTGGAAATGTGGCAAATGCTTAGACAACAATAAAAACTGAGCAAGTCATGGTGTCTCAGCCCCAGTTTTACCCCTTCTGGGTAACACTTTACTCACAACCTCACTCATTGATTCAGTTATTGATTCATTCAAAAATTGTTTGTTGATTTGCATACCCATGTTCATAGCAGCACTATTCGCAATAACAAGAGGTGGAAGCACCCCAAGTGCCCATCAACAGATGAATGGATAAACAAATGTGGTCTATACATACAATGGAATGTTATTCAGCCTTAAAAAGGAAGGGAATTCTGACACGTGCTACAACATGGATGAACCTTGAGAACATTACAGTAGTGAAATGACCCAGTCACAAGAAGACAAACAGTGTATGACTCTACTTATATGAGGTACCTAAAACAGTCAAATTCACACAGACAGAAAATAGAATGGTGGCTGCTAGGGGCTTGTCAGGAGAGAGGAAAGGGGAGTTAGTGTTTAAAAGGTATAGAGTTTTAACTTTACAAAATAAAAAGAGTTTTGGCGATTGCACAACAATATAAATATGCTTAACACTATTGAACTGTAAATTTTCCAAATGGTTAAGATGATAAATTGTACGTTATGTATATTTTACCACAATTTAAAAGAAAAGAAGCTGGGCATGGTGGATTATGCCTGTAATCCTAGCACTCTGGGAGGCCAAGGCAGGAGGATCGCTAGAGCTCAGGAGTTCGAGACCAGCCTGCGTAAAAGCGAAACCTTATCTCTACAAAAAATAGAAAAATCAGCCAGGCATGGTGACAAACAGCTATTGTCCCAGCTACTCGGGAGGCTGAGGCAGGAGAATCACTTGAACCCAAGAGTTTGAGATTACAGTGAGCTAGGATGACACCATTGCACTCTAGCCAGGATGACAGAGCGAGACCCTATCTCAAAAAGGAAAAAAAAAAAAGGCAAAGAAAAGAAAAAAAATTGTTTGTCGAGTACCTATTATGGCCAGGCATTGCACTAGGTACCAGGGACATAAGAGTGAGCAAAAAACAGATACCGTGTCCACCCTCACGGTGTTTACAGTCTGTTAGGCAATGCTGATCAATCACCAGAATAAATGCAAAACTAGAAATGTAAGAAATGCCACAAAGGAGACTCACCTGAGTCTAGAGGGGCAGGAAAGGCTTTGCAGAAAAAGCAACGTCTAAGTCTGAGATCTGCAGGGTAAGTAGGGGCTAACTAGTGGAGGATCAGGGGAAGAACATGAACAGGGCCCCTACAGTGAGAAAAGGCCTGGAGCAGACTGACCCTAAGTTTCTGGCTTTTGACACTGGGTGGATGTAAGGCCATTCCCTGAGACAGGGACATTGGAAGAGGACAGGTTGAAGGTGGGTGGAATCTGTCATGTCAGATTAACTGAGATGAGCTATATGAAAATACCTAGCCCAGTGCTGTACTGGCTAACCTAGTAAGTGCTCAAGAAATATTCATTCGCTTATTCACTACCCGACTTTCCTAGATACCACCCCCACCCCCAATAACATAATTTCAAGTTCAACTTCAAAGAAAAAAGTTTTTCCTTACATCTTTTCTTTTTCTCTTTCTTTCTCTCCCCCCCACCCCCCAGCCTAGGCTAGTGGCACCAGAGTGCAGTGGCATCTTCATAACCTGCTGCAGCCTCAAACTCCCAGACCCAAGTAATCCTCCTGCCTCAGCCTCCTGAGTGGCTGGAATTACAAGTATGTGCCACCACTCCCAGCTAATTGTTAAATACTTTGTAGAAATGGAGTCTCACTTTGTTACTCAGACTGGTCTTAAACTCCTGGCCTCAAGTGATCCTCCTGCCTTGGCCTCCCAGAATGCTAGAATTACAGGAATGAGCCACTACGCCTGGCCCCCTAACATCTTTTCTAAGGGGCTTTTGCTACAATTACTCAGTAAGAGTCAAACTAACAATATTATACACCTAAATGGTTACTTACGTGTACTTCAGAATGCCTTCCAGTTTTGATGTCCAGATAATAACACTTTTGTCAGCTGATCCAGAAGCAAAGCGCTGACCTAAAAGTGTTTTTAAAAAGAAAATTCTCACACTTATTTTAAAAAGCATTTCCCAGAAAGAATTTCTTAGAAAACTAGCTCTTTAAAGTACCCAATAAGTGTCAGCTTCCTCTCTACTACTTCTTATCAGTCCTGGGAGGCAGTATTCTGGAATCAAGATGTTTGGGTTCCAAACCTGCTCTGTCCAGCACTGAGTAAACAAAGATGTATTGAGGGCCTACTACGTGCAGGAATCATGTTCCACGCTAAGGATCAATTAATGACTGAAACTCATATGGTCCCTACTTTCAAGAAGTTTAGTCTAGTGGAGGAAATAGGTGTTAAATTAAATTAATCCAATGCAAATACAATGTGGTAAGAAAAGACATGGATTCTATGAAAGAGAATAAGGGGGACCTAATTTACTTTTTTATTTAAATTTTTATTTTATTTGACAAATAATAATTATATATATTTATGAATTACAATGTGATGTTTGGTATATGTACACACTATAGAATGATTATATTAAGCTAATTAACATATCTATCACCTCAGATACTTATTTTTTTATAGTGAGAATATTTAAAATCTATTCTTTCAGCATCTTTGAAATATACACTATTATTAACTATGATCATTATGCTGTGCGATAGATCTCAAAAACCTACTGCTCCTGTCTGACTGAAACTTTGTACCTTTTGGTCAATATCTCCTAGGGGACCTAATTAGATGAGGTAAAGCTTCTCTGAGGATGAGGTTCTTCCATGGATACCTAAATGATGGGCAGAGCTTAGGCAGATGCAAAGAGAGGAGTAAGACCCATCCACATGGACAGGACAGATGTGCAAAGGCCCTGAAGCAGGAAAATCCCAGCATGTTTGAGGGGACAAGCAGCCAGTATGGAAAAGAGATGGGTGGCAGAAGGGTCTCTAGGGGCTTCAGGGTCACAGTAGAGATCTTGCTCTCTATCCCAGAGCAATGGAAAGCCAAAGAAAGGCTTTAAACGTCATATTTCCATTTTCACACTACATAGCCTTTATGAAAGAATGGACTGGAGAGAGGCAACATATACCAAGTAATTGCTTATTAATTATATTGTTACAGGTTTACAAGCATTAGAAAGAGGATCGGGGTATCATGGCAGCAAACAATAGGAAGCCTTCACCTACCCTGGTGAGAGATGAGGATTAAGAGGTAAGCACGGGCCAGATTTTGTACCTTGTTAAGGATTTTTAGACTTTATTCTTAGGGCCAGTCACTGTTCTCTGAGCCTCAAATGTTTTCAACTGAAACACAGAGCCATAATAATACCTTCCTCAGAGGCTCTTTGTGAGAGTCAACTAAGGCAATATCAGTAAAATACTTTTCACAGTGGCTGAAACATTAGGTAGTAGTGTGAACCACAGGACATTGCTGCAAATATTAAACAAATGGAAGCTGCTCTTACTTATTATTTCTGTCACTCCTCTTTCATACTGGTAGACAGCAGGTGATGAAAAGTATGGGCTCTGGACTCAGAATCGCTAGGTCAGAATTCCTAGTGACGTCACTGACCAGCAGCACGACCTGGAACATGCTACCGAACATCTCTATGCTTTCATTTCCTCATTTAAAAAATGGAAACAATAATAGTACTTACCTCATAGTTGATGTGAAAAGTAAATGAGACTGTGTGTGTGTGTGTGTGTGTGTGTGTGTGAGCGCGCGCGCGCATATATATATATATATATATATATATATATATACATACAGTTGACCCTCGAACAACACAAGTCTGAACTGTGCAGGTTCAGATTTTCTTCTGCCTCTGCCACCCCTGAGACAGCAAGACCAACCCCTCCTCTTCCTCCTCCTCCTCAGTCCATTCAACATGAAGACAATAAGGATGAAGACCTTTACAAAGATCCACTTCCACTTAATGAACAGTAAATGTATTTTCTCCTCCTTACGATTTTCTTAATAACATTTTCTTTTCTCTAGCTTACTTTATTGAAAGAATATAGTATATAATACATATAACGTACAAAATATGCATTAGTCAGTTGTTTATGTTATCGATAAGGCTTCTATTTAACAGTTGGCTATTAGTAGTTAAGTTTTAGGGAAGTCGAAAGTTATACACAGATATTCAACTGCGTGGGGGGTCAGCACCCCTAGCCCCCATGTTGTTCAATAGTCAACTGTACATATATTGCTCACAACTGCGCCTGGAATAGAATCAATGCTTTAAAAAATTAGCTATTATTATATAGTAATTCTTCATATTATTTTATATTATTTTTCTTGAGTAAAAAAACTACATCTTACCCACTTTTGTACCATGGTTGCTTATTAAATACTTACTGAACTTAAGGGAGAAATCAGAATATAAGCAGACTTAAAGAACAAAACCATAGTTCAAAGTATCTCAGTTTTCAGTCTAAGGGGAAAAGACCAGTTTAGATGAATTATAAGACTTCTTAATCATCATATAGCATGGTATACTAGGAAGAATGGCGGCTCTGCAGTCAGAGGACCTGGGTCAGGCCCAGCTTGGCCACTGTCACCTGTAATTACCCCAAGCCTGTTTTCTCAACTTTGAGAAGAGGAATCCTCCTTCAGAGGATTCTTGGGAAGATCAAACGAGATGTGCATGTCGGGACTCTGCGAAATGCTGTGCAGATGCCACTGCTGGCGGGTCGTATTCTGACTTCCTCCAGTGCCCTAATGGTGTCGCAGGTCAAAGAGCCCCTCTACACTTATGAACTCCAGAGGCCCAACAGCCCTTATGTACCTACTGGGTCTTGTATTAGGTCCTGGACTGGCCTAGCCCAAGTTCCTCAAAGGCCATTATGATAAAACAGAAACAGTTCAGCTTTTCAGGCTCCCTCCTGACAGGTCTCCCCACCACATTACTGTGAACTTGAACTCAAACACACACAGAAAATGTGACTATCATGGCATAACACAGCTGACGAGGAAGCAGGACATTAGTCTTATCTTTGGGCCAACTGCCACATGACCTTAGCAAGTCAATTGATTTCTCTAGGTCTTCATGTAGGTCTCAAGTGAAGAGATTGGGCTAAATCAGACTAAAACTCCATGCATGAAATTTTACATCTACACAAATTATGTGCATTTTTCTAGAGAGGGGTCTGTAGCTTTCATCTGATTCTCAAAGAGGTCTGTCATCCAAAAAAAGTTAAAAACCTGAGGCCTGAATACTCTCCAAGAATCCTTCACGCACTATAACATCCAGACTCTGTGACTTCTCAGCAGTGGCCACAGAATGTTATCTCTAATCCTATACCCATTTGACACATGAGGAAACAGACTCAGAGGGACTCAGCAATCAGCTCAAACTCACAGAGCTCGTGGTGCTGGGCTAGGGCTGGAACTCAGACTGTCTCACTTCAAAACCTGTGTTCTTCCCACTAATCCCACACTGTGGAGTAGCATGGATTCATTTTTAACTCTCAATTTCATGCACTCATTCTCTAACCACCACCTCCCCTCCCTCCCAACCCACCTGGTGCCCCAACTGCAATAATCCTTCAATCTCATCAGAACCTACTACTTCTCCATTGTGGTTTTCTCTCCCCTCATCACTGAGCCAATGTTTCAAGGTCAATGTATATAATAACTCCTTCGTGTATACCCTCTGCTCCTCCCACTTTACCTTCAGACTGCTTGCAAAACCACCTCTAGTTAAATCCATTTCTTCCACCCCTTTATCTATGCAGCTCTCAAAGTGGCTAGAGAAAAAGACACAATCATACCAACTGATCTCACTTTCGATTCATGATTACAACCTTCGAGTGGGCCCTTCATGTCACCAGTGGTCTCACTATACCTCCTGGGTCTATTCATTGTCCCACTGTCCTAGGCAGTGATTTTACACTTTTTCCTTTCTCCCCAACTCACGAATACCTCCTTCCCCATCCCCACTCTCAGTTGATGTTGCTTCCTACTTCACTGAAAATATGGAATTTCCATTAGACTCCTGCTACCACACTGCCCACCTGCTGGCCTCTGCAGCTCCTACCATGCCCCTATCTAAAGCAAATACCCCACCTATGCCCTAGATCCCATATCCTCTTGTCCACTCAACAACTTTGATCCAGCAATTCTTTCCCCTGTCTCCTACATTGTCGACTTTTCTCAGCTACAACATGTCCAAAAGTGAACTGCTCATCTTCCACTGTAAGCTTTCTCTCCTGCAGCCCTTCCCATCTTAGTGAGGAGCAACTCTGTCCTTTCAGTCACCCAGGTCAAAAACCCTGGTGTCATCCTTGTCTCCTTCTTCTTCACACCCCATATCCAATCTGTCAGGCAATCCTATTGGCTCCACCTCTCAATATAACCAGAATCTGATCATTTCTCACCACTTCCTCTGCCCCTACAAAGTCTGAGCTACCATCACCCCTTGCCTAGATGACGCTTCCTCACTCATCTCCCTGCCCTAACCCTCACCTCTTGAAGGCTATTTCCAACACAGAAGATAGAGGGATCTTTTTATTTTTTTGTTTGTTTATTTGTTTATTTTTTGAGACAGAGTCTCACTCTGTTGGCCAGGCTGGTGTGCAGTGGTGCAATCATAGCTCACTGTAGCCTTGAACTCCTGGGCTCAAGGGAACCTCCCACCTCAGCCTCCCAAAAAGCTAGAACTACAGGCACACACCACCACACCTGCCTATTTTTTAAAATTTTTTGTAGAGATGGGGGTTTCACTACGTTGCCCAGGCTGGTCTCAAACTGCTGGCCTCAAGCAACCCCCTGCCTTGGCCTCCCAAAGTGCTGGGATTACAGGCATGAGCCACCATGTTGGCCAAGAAGGAAAAGATCCTTTTAGTTTATAAATCAAATCAGATCCCTCCTCTGCTGAGAACCTTTCAGTGGTTCCTTATTTTCACTGAGAACCAAAGCCAAAGTCCTTATGATGGCCCACATGATCTGGCTACCCACGTCTGTTACCTCTTTATCCTCACACCCTACAACTCCCTCTGATTCTCTCTGCCCCAGCTCCTAGTAGGCACTTTCCCACCTGAGGGCCTCTGCAATGACTCTTCCCTCTGCAAGGAGCTCTGTTCCCCCAGATGCCCACTGCCAGAATCTCACTGCCCCCTGACTTCAGGTCTTTGCTCATCTGTCCCATCTCAATGACCCACCTTCACTACCCTACTCAATACTGCACCCAAGCCCTTGTCCCTCCCCAGCACTCTCAAACCCCATTATTCTGCTCTACTTTTTCTTCTTCCATAACACTTGTTGCTTTCCAGCATACTGCTTAATTTACCTATTTACTATGTTTACTGTATGTCTTTCCTCGTATACCGTTCCTCCCTCATTCCTCCCCTTACCCCACCCTATAGAACATAGTAGCCCCATAAGGGGAGGGACCTTTGTCTGTTTTTTCTCTGATGTATCTCAAGCACCTTGAACAGTGCCTGGCACACAGATGGCCCTCAATAAATACCTGTTGAACTGAATGGTTGAACTGAAGTCTAAACAACTTCACTATCTTCTGAACCTGCAAGCTATATTTTGGCTTACTAAAAATAATTAAAGAGTGGCTAAAGAGAAAAATGAACATTTATGAGGCCATCACAAAGACTGGAAACCCAGAACAGCCTCTTACCATCCTTCGCATATGCCACACAGTACACAGTGTCTTTGTGTCCCTTGAGGGGCTGAAGTAAGGTGCCATCAGATGTGTCATAAACCTGGCAAAAAACAGACAAAAGTACAGATTATCCATGTAATACCTATTAGTCAGGATTCCTGCAGTGTTGCTACTGCTCTTTTTGTTTTTATAGAAAAACATTTGTCAATATTCTAAATTTGTATCAAAGAGAGAACATGACTTAAAGTTGGGTAACCAAGAAGTGGAGGTCCCAATTCTATGCACTATGTGAACAGGAACAGACCATTAATCCTCGAGAATCAAAGGTTTGATTACTTAGTCCATGGAAATGCTCTACAAACTTCACTCATTCTTATATGAATTTGGATATATGACCAATCTAGGCTGGCCCTCCTAAATAAACCAGAACATACAAAGAGCCAGCTACAACATGATTAAATTTTAGTGCTAGCCCACCCCCTGATATCAACATCATAGAGAGATGTTTCATATATGCTACCAAGAGTTTAAAAGTCACAGACCTGAACTCTGGGTGCAAGTAGGAGGGAGTGTTATAAAACATCTGTAATGTGGATTTAGGACATGTGATAGCTGTGTAACATCCATCAGTATGTGGAGATTTAAAAAACACACCATCTGAGAAATAAGGCAAAACTTTCCAAAACGGATAGAGTGTTGGAAAAGATAATCTATGAAGAAATACTAAAAGGATTTGGATTGTTTACCCTGGAGAGAAGCAGTCTGTGGAACAATTGAACCATGGTTTTAAGATTATGCAGTTACCATATAGAGAATGGAGATCAGTCAGTCTGCATATCTAGAGACAACAGAGAACAGGAAGTGGATTTACGCAGGAGGAAGAAGTGATCATACAAAGGTTTTTAGGTCAAACAAAGAGTTCTCTGAAAATTACTTTTATACACTGGGATAGGTTCCAGAGGGACCTTATGTTCTTTGAAAATATGAAAAATAGGACAGTATCCATATGGAATTGTTTAGGTAGGCCAATGCCTAAAAGTTGGGGTCAGGCTAACTGGCTTTTCATGGAGGGAGTGCCTTCAGTTCTGTTGCTTGAATTTTTCTGGGGACAAAATGTGAACTGACACCAGTCCAGTTTTAAAGGCATTTTGATTAATTGTTTTTAATTCTTTCATGGGTGTCTCAAAGTAAAAAGGAAAAGATTAATGACTCCAAAGGAAGTACTGTTCACAGGTTCCTATCTGATAGACAGTTTACTTACCTGTTTTAAATAGCCCTTTTCCTTCCCTATTAAAAAGTAATGACTAGTTTTTCGCCCTTGCCTTTTTTATCTCAAAAAAAAAAAAAAGAGTCAAATTTCAGAGTGCGTACAAGAGGGAGGGGGGAAAAAAAAGCACTTAAAAAGGAAACTCAGAAAAAATCCTACCAGTAATCTGTTTCCTGCAGCCAAAATCAGTTGAGTTCCATCGGGCTTAAATGCGAGGTCGTATATACTAAACAGGAGACAAGACAAAAAGACAATTAGGAACCAAAATGATGAGGTCTGCTAATGGCCAGGAAAGTAAACGTCCATTATGAAACACTGAGTATGTGTTGAGGAGAAAAATAATGGCTAAGAATTGCATTTGATTGCAAATTCCATTCAACCACCACACCTTGGCAGAGCATTCAGTCAAGATCCACTGGTCAGTTAGCTCTTGGTCCCAATTTCCTCTTGTCCAGAAGCCAGAGGCCAGAAATGATTCAAAGGGTCAACAGTTGAGGACACTAACTCTTCTAATAATACCATAAAGTCTAGACAACCTGAGAGAATGTGTGAGGGCTAGTAAACCCACACAGATACTTATTGAGTGCCTCTTAGGTGCCAGGTACCAACAACTATGGGTAGATCATAGTCCCTCCCTGCACGCAAGGAAATCACCATCCAGTGGGAAGGTATGAATCAGAAATATTCACAAAGAACTACCATAAGTCATCAATTCTGAGGCATACATTTTTTCACATTTTATCATCTCTAAGGTTGTGATGCATCTTATAATCCATGACATGTCTGTTTAACTGGTAGCATTTTTTGCTTTCTTATTGATAATGCAAAATAATGGTATTTTATAATCAATGACCTCCCAGATTGGGTGAAATATAGAATAATATTGTGACAAAGGCTTTAAGAGATACACTAAAACATTTATTACAGTCCTCAAAGGAGGAGTTTTTAATGTCAGGATGAGGCAGAAAAGGAAGGCTGAGAGAGCCTGAGTGCAGCCATTTTGGCCGATACCAGACCCTAACCACCCCGAACAAGGAAGTTGCCAGCAAGTCGGCCACCCAGGACCACTCAAGGATGGACAAATTACTAAATTTACAAACAGTTCGCCTTACAAACTATTTGTGCTTACTTTTCTTTTCTTTTCTTTTTTTTTTTTTGAGACACGGTCTTACTGTGTCACCCGGTGGCATCAGCCTAGCTCACAGCAACCTCAAACTCCTGGGCTCAAGCGATCCTTCCACCTCTGCCTCCCAGAATGCTAGGATTACAGGTGTGAGCCACTATGCCCAGCCCGTGCTTACCTTTCTATGACAGCAGTTTATGACTAACCTTTATGGTCTGACCTCAGGACAATGTTGATCACATACGGGATTTTTGGATACATAAAAACGTTACCATTGCTCCATAAGGTGTCCCTTTCCTGCTGAGGAAAAGATCCCTACTCTGTCTGTGGAGTAGGATCTGTTGTCTGTCTCTTTGTCGATAAACTTTCCTGTAGCTAGTTGGCTCGATATTGAATTCTTTCCAATGTGAAGCCAAGAACCCATGTGGCAAGTTCAGGAGACTTTCTTCCCTTCATTGGTACACCCCCTGCATCATTTTGATTTGAGGAAAGGATCAGAAAAAGCTTCAGGAAGAAAACAGTATTTTTAAAAGGTAGGACTTTTGACATATGTAAGAGGAGATTGGGTAGGTAGGTACAACATTTCAGGCAGAGAAAACAGAACAAGCAAAGACACAAAGGTGGGGAATAGCAAGTAATCTAAATAATCTAATTTGACTAAAACATTTGGCTATGTGTAGGGAGAGAGAATGCTAGAAAAACAGGTTGGAGACATATTACAAAGATTCCTGAATGCCCCAAGCTGAGGATATCATTGGTTCAGATGATTCTGGTAAGAAGGTATCAAGACAGCACTGTCAAAGCCGCCTGTTGTAAAAGTTTAGCATGAATAAACTCGCCTGGTACTTGTCAGTAATCTAAAAATGCACTCTCAGTGACAGTACCTGGAGCCCTTACCCCAGCACTGTGCTGAGCTCTTCAAATGCACTATTTTATTTCATCCTCACAATAATTCTGTGTGGTAGAGATTATTACTCTAGTTTATACATAAGGACACCAGGGCTCAGATTTGGTCAAATACCTCACCCAACGTCACACAACGGGCAAGTGAAAGGGCCAGGATGTCAACTCAGGTCTGACTCTAGACCTGTGCTCTTAACCACTATGCTAGGTTGCCTTCTACTCCCTATCTGTTACCCTTAATACTTGAATAAAAATAACAGTAGCTAATATTTATTGAACACATTGATTACTGTGTGTGCCAGGTACAGTTTAAATGCTTTACATGTATTATTCAACCTCAAAACAACCCTATTCTGCAAATGATAAAATTAAGGCACAAAGAAGTTAAATAACTTGCCTGAAATAAAACTGCTAGTGACTGGAGGTGGAGCCAGGATTCAAACCCAGGCAGTCTGGCTCCGAAGACCATGATCTAACCATTATGCTCTGTGGCCTTCATTGTCGTGATTAGCATATGTCACAGGAGACAAAATAACTAGCAGTAATTTTCATCCCTTATCAACAGCAATGAAAAAAAAAGGTATCATCTACCTACTGAAGGAAGGCAATACATGAAGAATTCAGAAGTTTTTTGTATAGGCTCTATTGACCTCAGAAGCTTCCTTTAATAAAAACTCTTCACAATTATTCAACAGTTAAGCATTTTTAAAGAGTGTAAACTTACATTACCTAATCTGATCCTTCAGACAACATAATGCAGGAGAAAGGACAGGCATCACTGTACCATTTTTAACGACAAGGAAACTAAAGAAGAAACAGTCAAGTTGTTTGTCCCCATCACACAGCTGGCTGATGAAGAAACTGGAACAAGGGGATTGTGACATCCTTTCTAGGTGGGCATCCTTCTGGACAAAAGCAAACTCAGGCCCTGAGTTCTTCAGCGTCCTCACCATTATGTGGTAACAGACCTGGGCCTTCCTTATTTCTTATGCTTTCTTTCTCTGAGCCTGGGGGCAATTTCCTCGGCACATTTCATTCTGAGAAGCAGGGTGGTAGAGGGAGAAGTCGAGGGTACCTGGGGCCAGAAAGCTGACCTTCTATCTGACCTTTCGTTCTCACCTACAAAACAAGCACAGAGAGGTGCCCTCTCACCTCACAGGGTACACAAGCCAGTCTTATACAAAGCACCTACACCTGTGGATTGCTGTCATGGTGTATGAGATATGGGAGCGGGTCTGTACCTCTCATCTATAGTCATCCTTGGTTATGTGGCTTCCTTTCTGCCTTGTACACATATGAGCTCATCAAAGTGGTTCCTGTGTGGCCTCTTCTTCATAAGGGTCATTTGGGGTTGAATTATCAGAAAATCATTTCTGAGTGTTTTATCCGAGCCAAGCCTGAACTACTAATAACTTCCTCTCAGATGTTAAAATTCATTTTATGTGAATTTCTTGAAATCTGCCTTCCTAAAATATAGCACATATGTCTGATTTGCCCCAATCTAAACTCTTACTGTACTTAAAATCAGTACAGTTCAGCAGGGCATGGTGGCTCATGCCTGTAATCCTAGCATTTTTCGAGGCCAAAGTGGGAGGGTTGCTTGAGGCCAGGAGTTCAAGGCAATGTATCGAGACCTCAGACTGTGTCTCTATAAAAAAGCAAAAAAATTAGCTGGGCATAGTGGTGCATACCTGTAGTTCCAGCTACTTGGGAGGCTGAGACAGGAAGATCACTGGAGCCCAGGAATTTGAGGGTGCAGTGAGTTATGATGATACCACTGTACTCTAGCCTGGGCAACAGAGTGAGACCATGTCTCAAAAAAAAAAAAAAAAAAAAGAATGTGTACAGTTCAGTTTAACTCTGAATTAAAACATATAGTCTTTTATATTTTACATTGTTTTAGATACTATCTTGTCCCTTTAATTACAGTCATATGCAATTCAAGGGCAATGACCATGTTTTATACATTTGTGGACACATGGTGCAAAGCACTATCCTAGACACATAATAAATATAATTGATAAACTGACAAGATTTTATCTTGAATCCTCAGACTTTAACTACATTATGAGATCACAGATACTCAGAATTGGAAAGGACTCTAGACCTCACTTTGCAGCCCAACTCCCCCACCAGGGCAAGAATTCCCTACAGATGGCCATCTAGCCTCTGCTTGATTGAATACTCCAGGGCTGAGGAGCTCACTCATCTGAAGGCAGTTCATTCTACTATAGGATGATTTTCTCTCTCTATCTGCTCCCTTTTATGAAAAAGATAGATTGTCAAAAAATAAATTGTCAGATTCCATTGCAGAGAGATAGAAGGTGAGTCTTGCAAATTGCCCTCTGCCTATCCTGCACCCACCCCACTATAAACTGAAGTCCCAAAGTGCCCCTCCCAAAGCCTGCACAATCTGACCCAGCCCACTTACTTGCTTTGTAATCTTACACAAATTATGTCATCTCATTAAATCTTAATTTCTTCATTTGTAAATGAGATAAAAATTCCAACCTCACAGGTGTTTTGGAGATTAAACAGATAATGTGTGCAAACTGATCTGTCCTATAGCAAGTACTCAGTAAATACTAGCTGGTATGAATGGAGAGATATAGCAGATGCTAGCCTGATTGGAATAAGGTGTGCTAGCCTAATAAAGCATCATGGCTGAGATGAATCTGGAGCGGTGCATTTAAGGGAGAAAATAAGGGAGTTCACAGAATAAGAGAGCATTTAGGAAGGATCTTTGGGTAGGAAAACTGAATTTTTGGCTGAGCTGAAAAGTATAAATTTAAATGTTTCAAGCCTGAAGGAAGAGGATGAGGAGGACAATCTAGCAAAATGCACGATTTGACATGGAAGGTAATTGGGAATCACTCTAGGTTTATGAGAAGTAGAGTAACGGGATGACAACAGCAGGTCTTGAAAAAGAGAGTTCCTGCTGCTAAACAAAGGTTAGACTGGAAGCAAAAGAGCAGACAGACCAGGAAACAATGGCTGATTCAGTTGTGGAGGACTAATCTTTGATATCTGGGATTTTTTTTAGTTCTACTACCTACTTTTCATAGTTTTTTGTTTTGTTTGTCTCATTCTGGGCTATCAGCTGGCTTATCTAGCAGCCATTGGGATTGCTGGTCTATGGAACCCCTACACCCCTTTAGGGTGTTTCAAACCTGTTATGGGCCAGAAACCAGATCACTAATCTTCATTCATCATTCAGTCACTCATTTCTTCATTCATTCATGAATACATCAATTCATCAAATAGTAACAATAACTGCTAACTTGACTAGGCTGGAAAAATTTGGAAATGAATAAGACATAGCCATTGCCTATAAAAGGGTTTATAGACTTTTGGGGTAAACAAATTAAAAAATAACTCTTACACTCGACAGACTCTAAGTACTACAAGAGAGGAATGAACAAAATTCTGTGCCAGGGGTTGAAAACAGAGCAAATCAGGCTGCATTTGGCTAGCAAATGTTTTGTTTGGCCCACATGGTGTTTTATTTTGTTTTGTCAGATTAGGTGCCAATATGTAAAAATTAGGACATTTCACATAAAAACCCAGATTCCTAGCTTCTGGTAAAAACAGGAAGATCTGAGCATACTAGGCCAAATTCCTGCATGGTGGTAACTGGCAGGGGCTGAGCAGCAGCTGCCCCTTTTAGGCAGAGCAGGAGCTCTTCAGTTTGCCACACTCCTTGCCACCCTCTATTACTCTCTGACGTTGAAGCCAAATATTCAGTTCCCAGTTATCACTAGCTTGTGCTATGGGTACTTTCATAATAGAGTTAAAAGAAAAGTAAAATGAGTTTTTCTTTTTTTACTCAAATCTCCCTTAAAAGTAAAAATGAAAGATACACTAGTAGGGCTATGTGTTTTAAGAAAAGTGGGATATAGAAGAATATTCCTAGGGAAAACAGACAATTCCTTGTTTTAAGATGCAAACAAACATTTCCCATTTATGTTACCTGCCTGATTCCCGCAAACATTTGAGTTTCCCACCTCTGTAACACAGGGGAAAAATTAATGTTAGTGGCTGAGAGTACTGGCTTTGGAGTGAGGAACACCTGACCTTGAAAGCTGGCTCCAGCACTCACTTGCTGTGTGACCTTGGCAAATTATCTACCCTCTCTGTGCTTCAGTTTCTCATATGTAAAATAGAGGTAATCATAGTACCTACCTCAGAGGGTTGTTGTGATGAGACAATGAAATAAAAAACATGAAGTTCTCAGCAAGTGCCTAGCACATAGCAAAGCATTAGCTCTCACAGCTAATGTGTGCAGAACAGAAAAGAGAGAGGACCCATCTACAAAGGGAGCCTTAAATGATGTTTAGGATTTCAATTAGAAGAGATGAGGAAAGAAGGCATGCTTTATGCAGACAAAGGCCTCAGAAAAGACAGAAAACAAATGGCAAGTATCCTGTCCCAGTGGCCAAAATCGAGGCTTCACAACGAAGCTGAAAAGATCATGTAGGAAGATTTTGAAAGTCAGGCTGAGAACTAGCCAATGAGTCAGTATTTCTCAAAATGTACCATTGCATGATTAACTTAGGTGATAAAAATGGAATAGGACATTAAATAACATTCAATCATATGGTGAAGAAGTCATTCTCCTTCGATTCTTTTTCAAACATTTTATGGAATTTTTTCTTTTTTGAAACAGAGTCTCACTCTGTCACCCCAGCTGGAGTGCAGTGGTGTTATCATAACTCACTGAGACCTCAAACTCCTAGACTCAACCGATCGTCTTGCCTCAGCCTCCCTAGTAGGGCGGACTACAGGCGTGCGCCACCATGCCTGGCTAATTTTTCTATTTTTAGTATTTTTCTATTTTCGCTCTTGCTCAGGCTGGTCTCGAACTCCTTTGCCTCAAGCAATCGTCCGGCCTCAGCCTTCCAAAGTGCTAGGATTACCGGAGTGAGCCACTGCGCCAGCCCATTCTTTTTCAAATTTTTTAACTTAGAGGAAATCTTGATTTGATGCTCATTTTAAGCAGCTCCCTTACCATATTTGCCTATGTCCAGTTTTAGAGACAATAGACCTCAGGTTTAAAGGCTCCGTCGCAACAGTATCTAACTACAACTTACTCTGTTTCTCCCTGCTTTAACTTCTACAATTATCTGGCACTTACACAGCCAACGACACTGATTTTCACAAACGGAGAAATAAAGTTTCCACGTAAAATGTAAAATCATATTTAAGCGAAAATAAGTGAGACAATTTAGGAAAAAACGTCAAGTAAACAAGAGTATGGGTAATATGTGGACGTTGCAAAAAAAACTGTGACAGTGTTTCAGAAACATTGTTGTGGGTACAAGAGGAGGCCAGGACGGATTTTGAGTAAGGGAGTCACAAGACCAGATCACGATTATGTATAGAACAACTTCAACAGGCCACCTCACGCGTGGCACTTCCTTTGCCCCCTCTCCAACCCGCAGACGTCTCTCCACCCGCCACGGGCTGGGACGGCGACCGGCAGCCTCCCAGGCCTGGGGTTCGTGCCTCAGCATAGGCCGCAGGCCCGTTGCCCCTGATAACCATGGTGGTTCGCGCAGAGACTCCCGCCATCCCCGCCAGGGCTCAACCTCCCGCTCCTCCCTGACTGCTCCGCTTCTCACCACTGCTCAACTTTATCTCTCCAAGTCAACACGGCTCTCATCGCGGCTTCGCTCACGCCTCCGGCCCCTCCTCCTCGCCTCAGCAATGGGCGCCACTCTACCGGCCACTTGGGCTACCTGCGCTACCCTTGGCAACGCACATGCGCGGTGAGCAAAGCTCGAGCGCGCCTATCTCTGAATGCGCATGTCTAAAAGGGAAGACGAGGAAAAAAAAGAAACAAAAGCGGAAGAGGGAACAGGAGCCCAGAAAGCGCAAGCGCAACTAGGGTGAGCGCGATTGGTCGGGGCGGGCGGTGCTCCTTCCCCGACAATGGATTTGATTGGTGAAAGGTGGAAATGGCGGCTGGGGCCGAGGGGGCGGCCGGAAAGCAGCTGCGGAGTCTGGCGGATTTTCACTACCTTCAGAGTTTAGTTTCTGCCCAGCGCCCTGAGCTGAGAAAATTTTCACGGCTTACCCGGCTCCATACCCGGGGCGTCGCACCGTTCGGCTCGTTGCTGCAGTCAGAGCCTGCTTGATGGGCACGGCTGGGATGGAGAGTCCGAGCCTGGGGAACGGCAGAGCTGCCCCCGCTGTCACCGCTAGTGAGCGCCAAAGCCCAGACCGGCAATGTGACCTCCGGCAAGTTATTTTCCCCTTTGGGGCCTCAGTTTCACAACCTGTAAAATGGCATCAGGGGAATAGATGTGTGGACCTTTCTAACCTTCAATAGAGGGTTGACAGAGACCTTGAGATCCGCAGATTTAGTTACTAGGAGCTGGGGCTGGAGTTCAGGTACTCTTCCTGTGGGTTCGGCCCTGGGAATCTCCCGACTTCCCAACCCGAAATGATTAGGGGGCTGGGAGGAGCAGGGACGTTTTGTGGTGGAAGGAGAGGTCTGCTTGGGTTGGAAGATCCTAGGAAGACCTTGGAGGAGATGGCATGTTAAGGGGCGCCCCAGAAATGAGAAGTAATGGGACGCTACGGTCATTTATTGAGTACATGTATATGTATTATGTGAGGCTAAGATGATTTACCTACTTTTTTTCAAAGCTTAATCCTTAGAGCTACTTTAAAAGAGCTGTTACGTTCTTTTTACAGAAGAAACTAGACCGAGGGGTTAAGGAACCTGCTCTTGGACATACAGCTAGTAAATGGCAGAGCTGGGATTTCAGATCTGTCTGTTGACTTTACAGTTTGTGCTGATTTCACCAAGTTTCAGTTTCCTTATCTCTAAAATTGGAAATGATATCATTTTATAAGATCCATCCAGCACCCCAAAATTGTTTAACCCCAAATTACTCAGAAGACCTTGATTCTAATTCTAGTCAGTCACTCGTTCTTGCTTAGTTTACCTATTTATAGAAAAGAAGTTGGATTAGATGATCTCTCTAGACCCATCCGCCTTTTAAAATGTGTAATTTAGTAATCGAGATGCACTTTACTGAAGTTTTTCAATAATAGTATGGGGGAGGGGAAGTATTAGACCAGGATTTGGTAGACTTGGGTTCTGGTATCACTTCTGCAAGTAACTTAACTTTTCTGTTACTCAATTTTATCAATAAAATGAAAGTAAACCTTATCCTGCCTACCTCACAAGGTTATCATAAGGATCAAGAATGAAGGAGATTTGAAAATTCTCTATCAGAAATTATTTACCTTTTGGAGTGTTACAACATCTGATGAAAGTGATAGACACTTTCCCCTAGAAAAATGCACAAATATGTAAAGTTTTTATCTCACTTATTTGCAAAGAAGGGGAGGTGACTCACTGACTTATTTAAGCATTTCTTATTGATCCCGGGTTAAGAGCTCAGCTGTTGGTTCATATTCTCCAGTTTATGCTGTCACCAGAAATCTGTATAAGAGCCCTGTTCAATGATGAACAAAAAGTTTCTAGCTTGAGCTTTTCATTGTACAAAGATTTCCAGTGCTTTTTAAGTCATATTGTAGAACAGGAAACTGTTGGAGGACAGATTCCCATTGTAACAAGACTGGTTCATACTGACTTTAATCTCCCGCTTTCTAATCTGAATAATCCATGTAGTTCTTGCACTGTCATGGATCGAAATTGAATAAGCAGTGGAAAATGTATTTTAAATGAGTTAACCACTTAAATTTTGTTTTTCCAGTAAGGAAGATGTTGTTGTGGGATTGGAAAGAGTAGGAGAAGATAAGAAACAAATAATGATAAAAAGGAACAGTGAGTGTAATCCCCTACTACAAGAACCCATTGCTTCTGCTCAGTTTGGTGGTACTGCAGTGACAGAATGCCATAAGTCTGTCCCATGTGGATGGGAAAGAGTTGTGAAGCAAAGGTTATCTGGGAAAACAGCAGGAAGATTTGATGTATACTTTATCAGGTAAGCATGCAAGGTGGTAAAGATAGAATAGTTTGAATAATTTTCTCTAGACAGGTAGTGGAAAAGCATAGCAAAAATCTTGGCTTATCTATATTTTTACCATAAAACCATTATAGATTCTATTCGTTCAATGTCACTGGTTAAATATATCAAGTTATTTGGGGCCAGTTACACACATTTTGTCCCTACTACTGTGAATGGTTAATGGGGAGGTTGCACTTAAGTTATATTTTTAAATTTATTTTATACTATAATAGAGGAAACCATTTAAAAGTGCCATTTATCACTCTTTTTTATTTTTAAATGACAGATGCCCATGGCAACATTTGGAAATTATTAGTTAGAAATCTGAAACGTGGTCCAGTTATTTTTAAAAGTCACTTCTAGGCCAGGCGTGGTGGCTCACACCTGTAATCCTAGCACTCTGGGAGGCCGAGGTGGGCGGATTGTTTGAGCTCAGGAGTTCAAGACCAACCTGAGCAAGAGCGAGACCCCGTCTCTACTAAAAATAGAAATAAATTAGCTGGACAACTAAAAATATATATATAAAAAAATTAGCCGGGCATGGTGGCACATGCCTGTAGTCCAGGCTACTCGGGAGGCTGAGGCAGGAGGATCGCTTGAGCCCAGGAGTTTGAGGTTGCTGTGAGCTAGGCTGATGCCACGGCACTCTAGCCCAGGCAACAGA